>OZ038487.1:72589778-72887278 GCA_964036315.1 Acanthosepion esculentum | reverse complement strand
AAAAGGAAAAAGGGAAATTATTTGTTATGAGTAATCTTTCTTCTGTTTATTGTTTCATTAAGTGAAAGTGGATGTTTAAAAGTCTATGAAAATGAATTGTATAGAAACCTTTTTTTATAGAACTGAAATTTCATGCAAAATGCTTAAGCAACTGGAAGAATGACATCAGCATTATATAACAGATATTACGTCTCCGTCCTTTGACATATATCAAAGCACTCCAATTAAACAAATGTGTACTATGTAGAAGTTCTTTATTCAAATGTCCTCAAGAAAAAGAAATATATTTTAAGACCTAATAGATATTCTCAAATAATAACTAACTGTTATTAGCATTATTAATTGCTTAATTAATCATGTAACACAAAGCTTACAATGTCTTATATAGAGATATTAGAAAAATGTATACTTATTCAGGTATATCTCAGTTATGCTAAAGATACACATATGCAATATATATTTTTTCAATATGGATGAAATTTCAAACGCTTTTAGAATATTGCATTAGAATTAAAAGGTTTTATGAATCAGATTTGTTTCTTGTAAATGCAAATGGTAACATAGAAAGGAAATTTTGTGGGAAAATTTTGTTATTAACTAACAAAAATCCTTGACTCTAATACTTCCAAAAGACAAACATGCTAAATATTTAAAGAAAATAGAAATGGACTTAAAATTGATTGTGAATGAATTGTTTATAGGCAACATTACAAAATATATCAAATTTTGAAAATATTGTCACTCAGTAATAAGATGGAAAGGAGAATCAATTTTTAACAAAATGAAAATTGTTTCAGTTGAATTGCTCCAACAATACACTTACAAACACATTATATTTCAATTTTGATATATATATATATATATATATATATATATATATATATATACTCAAACATATTATATATATATATATATATATATATATATATATATATATATATATATATATATATATATATAGTATGGATGTGAGTGAATATATGAGAATCTATTTATGTGTGTTCATGGTAAAACTATTAATGTATTAAAAATAATAGTATATTTTTATTATTATGATTATTAATTTATTACTATTATTAGTGATTTAACATTATTCCCAGTTATTTATTTAATATCTATCAATTAATATCAATAACACATGTAACTCAATATTCTGGTAAAAATATATTTATCATACTTCTGATCTATCTATCTATCTATCTATCTATCTACTTATTTATATCTATCTATCCATATATATATATATATATATATATATATATATATATATATATATTATTTTGACTTTTAAAATTGATGGCAAACATACAACTGTTCTTTTTATGTTCATTTTGTTCAAAATTTGGGTCAGCCACTGGGCTGAAATTTTTTCTGAATGATGTATGGTACACTATTTCTGGATTGTTTTTATTGTGAAGTATGGGTCCTGATTCATTGTATTCATCTATCATTATATTTAACATCTTAAGAAAAATAATGAACATTTTAAAAGAATAACCAAGTAATTCAACACATTAATCAATCAATGTTTTGTTTTTGCTACCTGGTCATGATATTATTTAGTATACAAAACATGACTCATTGATTATAAAAGAGATGTAATCATATTTATGAGTTAGAACATGTTTTTTACCTGAATCCAAAATTTTGAAAGAACAAAGGAAGAAAATATTCAATTAAAAATAGACATTTACTAACATTATATATATATATATATATATATATATATATATATATATATATATATATATATATATATATATATATATATATATGTATATATATATATGTATATTTATACTTCTGCAAAGCTGATAGAGCTTTTTCTGAGGATTTGTATGAACCCTATACATTATATATAATTCATCAGTTTGATCAGACTTAAAACCTTAGACATTTTTGTTTTACTTTGTGTTTCAGTCTAGAATCTATTGATATTGGAAAGTAATTAAATATGAGCAACTGACATTATATCACAAAGAACATCCCACCCCTTTTGTAAAGACAACAAACAAATTATCAGTCAAAGAATTGGCCAGTGCAGAGTGAAGCATGAAGCAAACAAATACTAAGCCTTTGCTAAATGCTCATTTTAAACCAATGTCCTTCAGGCAGAAATCTGTTGAAAAGTACTTAAAATTGTATATCATACAAAGGGAAGGAAGATATGTGAAAAAGATGGTTTGTTGTTGTTTTATTTAAATCGTGTCTGAATTACCAGACACAGAAACTGAAAAATATTTTGAGCCAATGTTATTTCAAGATTTGGGAAAAAGAAAAGAAACTAATAGAAAACATTTAAAACTGTGTTATTTGGTTTTTGCCAAAACATATGTCGGACAAATATTTCACTGAGTGTGAGAGTGTTTTGTACACATTTTGTAAAATATACCATACCTGGCATTTTGAATCATATAGTTTGTCATATGTTTTATCAGAAGCAGAACACAAAACAAGCTAAATGAGAAGAAGTAAAAAGAAAGTGTGATTTTTCTAACAAGTTTCATACTCATATTTATTCATATATAAATATATATGAACATATCTATCTATCTATCTATCTATATATCTATCTATATATATATATATATGGTGTACATATATATATTGATATATATGCTGTATATATATATATATATATATATATATAGTGTACATATATATATTGATATATATGCTGTATATATATATATATATATATATATATATATATGCACATACATATATATATCTATATATGCTTTATATATACATATATATATATGTATGTGTGTGTGTCTGTGTGAGTGGGTGTGTGTGTTTGTGTGCATGTGTGTGTTTATGTATATATAGGTATGCACAATCAGGCTAAAAGACAAAAGATAAATTTTAATATATATATATATATTTATATATGTCTATCTATCTATCTATCTATCTATCTATCTATCTATCTATATATATATATATATATATATATATATATATATGGGCATCATGCTTATATGTATATATAACTTAATATATAACTTTAAAAATGATGACTATGCAAAGAATTCATAACTGTATACATACATGTAGTGTATATCAATAATCTGTATTAAAATGTTTATTAATATTTGAAGAGTAAATGGCTCAGAATGCATATATGCCCATATTTATTTGCCATGTTACATAAATCTATGCTGTATATGTCTGGAAGCCTGTCTACTTGTGTGTGAACATATCATTATGTTCATTAATAAAGTAAAAGTCTTGCAGGATTTTATTACAGCATCAATATAACTATCATGATATGTATTATTTTACTGTGATTATAAAAATATAATATTCATGTATATTAATAGACATATACTAACAGAATTAAACACAGTCACACACATGCATATATGAGAAGGTGCTGAAAAGTTCAATAACCAAATATCAATGCACTGATTTTGAAAAATGGTGTCAGACAAATAAATTTTCAGTACTTCCTTATATATATATATATATATACATACACACACATATATATATGGAGATAGCTAGATTGATAGAATAAAGAATCATGCATTTTGGTATTACGTACCTATTTATAATGTATATTTAAAGTTTTATAGAAACTAGCAAAATATATGCATATACATTTAGTGAATGAATGAAAAGTCAGATATTTAGCCCTCTCATACATAATGCACATCATATATATATATATATATATATATATATATATATATATATAGATATATATATATATATATATATAGAGAGAGAGAGAGAGATAGAGAGATAGATATATGGATTTGTATATACATACGGATGTGCAAATGCTATAGTATATATGTGTTCACAGCACACATACACATGTGTGCATGTGCACACACACACACACAAGTACATATATATATATATATACATATATATATATATATATATATATATATATATATATATATATATACATTATATCAGATTAGTATGCATGGTCAAAAATGTTCATATATAAGCAATTTAGATTACTTGTGCTAGTGAATACTAAAAAGAAATTTTAATTATTTATTTATAATTTATAACAGTTTATAAAATAGAAAAAATTAAGAGCAAGATTAAAAAGTTCTCAAAGTTTAAATCTCTTATAAAAAGTAATGGTCAAGTCTAGAACATTTATAAAATTATGGTCATTTCTAAATCACTAAATCCATAATATGATTTATGTTCAAGTCTCAATCTCTAACAAAGTCATGGTCAAGCCTAAATACCTTATCATATCATTGTCATATTTAAATGCCTAATAAAATTCATGGTAAAGTCTAAATCCTTAATAAAATTATTGTCATTTATATATGCCTGATAAATGCCATGGTGAAGTCTAAATCTCCAAATAAATCTGGTAATATTTAAATCCCTGTTAAATGTTATAGCAAAGTTTATATCCCTAATAAAAGTTAATTTCATGTTTATATCTCTAATAAAATTCATGTTCAAATCTGTCTGAATCCTTAATAATAATAATTGTCATTTGACAGGTTAAAAAACTGTTCCTTATCACATTTTCTCAAACATGTACTTTCACTCAGACGATCTTTCAAATTATTCATGTGACATGCATAAAATATATTTATTGTGTGCGTAACTGACTGTAATTAAGCATGTGTATGCATATAGGTTTGTATTTATGTCTGTACATGTTCACAAACTGTGAATATATTTGTGTATACACTTACATAGCCTCAGTTATGTAATGTGTACAAAAACTTACAAGCAAACACAGAAACATACCTTTATGCACAAATAAATATACTCATATATTAACATAAATAAATTTGTATGCAAACATACCCACATCTAAATACTTTCACATACTTCTGCTTTACTCTCTCTCTCTCTCTCACACACACACACACACACACATATATATATATATATATGAAGAGGAGAGGAACAACACTCACTACAACCAAAAAGCTTTTCCATCAAAATCCTTGTCATTTAGTCAGAGTTTGAGAAGTGAACCAGGAAAGAACTTGTTAGTAACCCATTATTTATGTACTATATATAATATATCTATATCTATCTAGAGATGTGTGTGTGTGTGTGAGAGACAGAATTTTTTGTAAGTCATAAAGTTTGCACATTAGTACCCAACTGTGTATTTTTGGGGAAAGAAACAGGGTGAGTAATCTTTAATTATTTTACATTAAAATATATGTATTTGGACACCAAAGCAATATGTAAAATGATGACAATACAACTAAATTTAGTAAGCATTAATGAGAATGTTAGTAATTTGCATATATTTGGTGATCTTCAATGAATTATAAATAAGTAGATAGACTGATACGTACATAGATAGTATAGAGAAAGAGATTGTTTTGTCATTAATCTGTATGTTTTAATCATTTGGGACCATTGATAAATGCAGTTAAATGCATAATACAAATATTTATTAAAACATTTACTATATTGTAGTATTCTTGTTTACATATATATATTTTTCTATACATAAAATTTTGATTTCCCATGTTAAGATACAAAGTTCTAATTCCTTTATAAAGTACCCATAAATAATAACAATATTTTAAGAATAAATATGATTTACAATGTAATTTACATTAAAATCAGACTTATACTTATAAATAATGTAAATTTTAAGACAAGTAAATATAAAGTTAGAGTATATATGTGACCATAATATTAATAATATAATTTATTATGGTAATACTGATTAAAAGAAAAAAATAAACTTTATCATAAGAACATTAGAAAAAATGGACTGAATTATTCTTATTATTCATTTTATATTATCGTAATTCAATTTTTAATATTCATAGTGAACATTACAGAGAAATCATTAAAATAATGAAAAAACATAGATATCATTAAAAAATCTTGTCCACCTGACTGTATTTAAATGTGAAAATGAATAAGATAAAATAGAATAAACATCATAGAGAGCTGTTGGCAAGAATTAAAGACTTTACTTTAGATTTTGCTTTGTCTATTTTTTTATAATTTTATCAACTATTTATCAATACTCTTTCTATTTATTAATTTCTAATCACTTACACATTTATAAATAGGCAGCAGAAATCATTTCTCCCCATACTTTTCTGGGGTTAATATGAATACATATTTATTCTTATTTATTAATAAAATATAGAATGTATATTTCCAGAATTAACTTTGTCATATATATAACAAGTAGGCTTAATCAGAATTTGATATTAAAAATATTAAATAACAAGTAAAAAATATTTTGTATATTACAAATATATTACACATATTTGTGACATTCATTACACATTTGTGTAATTATATTTTATTCTTATGGAAATAAAAAAATTGAGTTTTTATACATGCATTATTTAAAAATGGAATTTTCCACATGATATTGCCAATTATTACATTTAAACAATTCCATAATTAGTAAAATAGAAAGATACACAAATAAATGGTTTACTGAGTGTATCTTGTATTATATGAGAAATTTAACCATTATTTTTAATGGTTAAATTTCTTTTGACAAAGAAAACACATACTATTACTGATAGCTGTAGTAATTTGTAACATCTAATGTATCCAAATAATATAAGTTCATTTCAGATACAAATTTTGTATTCCATGGTTTACGCTGATGAGTTTCATCTTTGTTTTTATTCTGAATTTGTTTGTCTGGTGCATTGTATAGGATTCCTCATATATACGACATCCAGAAAATAAATTTAAATACTATTTCAAAACAGTTTAACACCTGAAGGAGGTTGGAGAGTTAAAGTGAATCTGCCAAAACATCATATTTAAAATAAAAACAATGAAAATAATAATTTGCGTAATTAATATAATAATAAAAATATATGTCTGTAATTTAGACAATATGCTCATATGATTCCTGCAACATTGATGCATATATGTGGCATAAATTCTTTTTTCCAAATTTAAATGAATTTTAATCTCCTATTATATTTTTAAAAATAGACTTGGTTATGAAGTATCTGATGTTTTATTTTTAATCCTAGTTGCAAGTGAAAATAATTGATTGTAATATAAACCAAACGGATCAATATTTATTATTAAATAGAAAAATGCCTCTGAGCATATATCCATTTCACAGCTTTTATACAATTATTATAAAGAACAGCTTTGAAGACATTCATAGTTAAACAAAGAGTATTAGTCATTTTTTGGCAAAATCACATAAAATCAGAAATAAAATAAACCAAAATACTTCTCATTAATTCATATTTTTATACAAAATAAATAATTAAAATATTGTAATTTATAACTGTCTTCTTTAGTAATGTCTTGACAGCCATAGAATTACAGTTATTTTAGTCACATCCAACATGTGTGTGTGATAATATAGTTTTTAATATTCTTATATAGACAGTATTCAAAAAGATTTCAATAGATATGCGAAAATATGTATGCACACACACACACACAAATACATGCACACTCACACATATGCACAATTTGCAATGTGCAAGTTTGAATTCATCTAAAGTAAAATATAATAGCCATATTTATATAATTATTTATTTCATAGGTATATTCATATACAGACCAATTATATTGTTTTTTGTCTCTTAAAATAAAACTTATGTGTACTAACAGTACACATTTATATATGAAATTTTATATGATTATGTCTATCTGTGTCTTATGAAAAACCGTTCTGTAAAACTATTCTTAATTATCATTTTTAGATGAAATTTATTTGCAAATCCAAATATATGAGAATATTTAAAATAGGTTAACCAGTCAATCTAGAAAGCTAAATAATACAATTTTTTAAAAACATAAAAAATAGTAACTTCTAATATACAAAGAAAACAGTAAAACTTAAAAATGAAGCTCTAATGCACTTTATTAATAATACTTGTACCATGTCTGTTACTGATATAATTATCTATTAAAATATTTTGATTATATATATATATATATATATATATATATATATATATATATATATATATATATATATATATATATATATACATATACACACACACACACACACCTATATATATATATATATATTTCTTTTCATTACTAAAATTCAAATTTATTTGGCAAGAGTTTAAAATATTCACAAAACCTGTATACAGGACATAGACTCACTGACTCAGTTTAACAGTTGTTTTACAGAATATTAACATATTCGGCTAATGTGGGTTTCCATGTTCTAAAAGTAATCTGACTTTTATTCTTCTAGCTGTTCTAGATGTTTCTTGATCATGGTCAAAATGACAAATGTTTCTGCTCAGTTTTATTTGAAAAAGCTTACAAAGAAATTTTCTGGACATTCAGGAAAAACAATCAGATTAAAAGAAAAAATGAAAATAATGCTCAAAATCAAAAATTATTTCAGTTCATATTTCTGTTGTTTGTAATCATGAAAAATAGATGCACACATATGACAAAAATCTGCACATAGCACAATTAGAATGTTTTAAGTCAACATTTCACCCAAAATCTGTCCTGCATGGAGACATATATATGGTCAGTATGCCATAAATACAATATACTGTAAAGCAAGAAAATACTTAAAAAAAACTTTAGATATATTTTTCAGATGTTTTAAAATTGTACTGATTCACCTAAGAATCGTTAGTTTATTCAGATTAGTCATGTCTTTACTACTTAACAATAACAATAGACTCTATATACTTCTTACTATATTATTTGAGAATTAACATTCTATAAAATGGTGTGTTTTTATAAATGAGTATGGTATTCAGATTTAATATTTGATTCTCAAATATAATATTTTTTACCTTCATTAAAAGTTTTAAAATCTAGCATCTCAGCAGTAAAGGTGAATCTGGACATTGGAAAAAAACAAGTTGTATTAGGAAACAAGGGAAATGGTCAGAATTGGAGAAAAGGAAAAGGAAGTCAAAAGACAAAAGATATCATTTTCAATCCACAATATTTATCAGTCAGTAAGGTTGGTATTAGATCATTTAAAAAAATATCAAACACATTTAGTCATATTTTTCTCAGATGATTGCAAATGGTGCCATTAAGATTGTTTTATAATTATTTGATCTCTTTATTTCATTTTAGCTAATGCTTACCACTTAAGCAAAATTATTTTATTTTTACTTTGACAGTTTTGGAAATTAACTAAATAATAAAAGTACATTCTTTGTTTTTATCATCATTTTTATATGAAATATGAAATAGGCATCTACTAGTTTCATAGCTCCTTATTTAAAATTCTAAAAGACAGTTAATGTGCCAAAGACATAGCTATTAATGTATCAATTAAAATATTAAAAGCAAAAACATTCCATCTTTTGTCTTAGATTTCTTTTTCTTTTTCCCCATTGTTACTTTGATTAAAATTTATGTTATCAAAAAACAATACTTAAGCTATATATTTTTACCTTGTTTTATTCAATTTGTTACATAATTTTAATTATTGTCTTTAAAAAGTTTTTTTTATCAGCATTACCACTGTTTTAATTTCTTCTCTACAAGAGAGAAGGACAAAAATCAAAATTCTATGACAAAGTGTATTACCACAGACATTTCCATTTTTACCAAGACAAAAAGCATTGAACAACGAAAAATCCAGCCTCCATCAAAGAAAATCAAATCAGGTTGAGGAAGTGTGAATATATGTACAAATGCAATATATGTATGTATATATGTTTACCCACAAATATTGTACAATATATAAGCATACAAATGCATATGCATAAATAGTTGTGTCTGTGTGAGTGTAATTTGTATATCTACCATGTATGAATACTACATGTGTACTATTTATGCATAACATGTGTGCATCTCTGTATGCAATAAATTATCAGGGATATGTTATATATATATATGTGTGTATGTAGATATTCTGTCTTGCATATATGCATGCACACACATACAAGTGTACACAGACACTCACACAGAAACACATACACTTACTTATATTTATGTGTGTCTCTGTGTGCGTATATGTCTGTGTATACAGTTAGAAAATGTGGGTGTATGTATTTGTGTGTATGTGTGAGTGCTTCTTTGCACTCTCACAAACTTGTATATAGTCTGTTCAAGTGGTAATAATTGGAGCCATCGCAGAGAAAGTGTCATTCCTGAGTATTAATGCTGGTTACAAATGCCAAATTTTGGAAACGCACAAGTATCCTGCTAATGCAGATGACCCAGCCATAAATAGACACAAGAAAATCTTAGACAAAACAAAATCAGTCTGGCTGATTTTTATTTTACATTATCTTTACTATGATTATAGATTTCCTCAAAGGCTGATGATTATGATCCCAGTTGTCAGCAGGAACAAATTTCAAGTCAAAGTTTTCATAGAAAAAAAACAAAAAATTAAAAAAAATTGATTCATCCAATTCATTCATTCAGCTGCTGAATTTGTCCATCATGCAGATTAATATCATCTCCAGGAGGTCAAAAATACTAAAAACTTATCCTGGATGGTAGCTCATTAGTGAGAGTGTTGAAACCACAGATTTTACTGGTGCCGGATAGGTGAAGTATATTCACCCTACCTAAACGTTTTTACCACTATCACCTCCAGCACTACATTCAGCTTTGTATTTGTGAAATCAATGATACCAAAAATGGTATAAATATTAACAAGATCAAATAAAATTGTTTCTTTTCTTTGCCAGCATTTGTTTTGGTCAAACTCATTTCCAGTGCACATAGTCTAGTGCTTTTTGTGATGACAAAAGAGTTTGATTCAAAAACAAAGTGTTAGAATTCTTGTTCTCAAATTCTAGGAATAACAAGAAAGCATTGCATACATATTCACAAGCAGATTGAAACATTCACACACATACGTATACTCATGTGTACATGCACCCATACACACACAAAACCGTGTGTGTAGATGTGACATTTTCTTTTAAAATTGTTTTGCCCAATAAACAGATCTCCAATTTGTTTATCTGTTTTTCAACACATTTTTTCTTCACTCCATATCAAAGTATATTTCTGGTGTCTCTTCTCTCCCAAGCAGTTGAGCAATTGCTACTTTCCCGATCAGATCATTTTGTCATTGGAAATGGCTGACTGATACTGAATATTTTCCTTTCAGACACTTGGAAATTAACAATGAAATATTAATGATTTCAGTTTGGAAACGACTACAACACAGAACAACACATTTGTGATTTTCTGGGATTTGTAAGTAAACATAAAAGTATTCACAGAAAAATATAAATATTATTGGAAATTTTAATAAGTAAATGAAAATGTGTTTACAAGGTATTTTGTATTTTATGGGAAAAGTAAAGTATTTTTAATGTCTGCATATACACTTGTATGTCTCTATTTGTATTTATTATAAATTATATAGTTTATGCACACAAATTCACGTGTATCCTTAGAAAAAGACATGCAAATGTTTTTTTTTAAATTTATTATTCTTATCATTTATTGAAGATCAATTTTAGATTAATTTTTGATTTTATAAACACAGTTGAACCTAATATCATAAAAAAATAGCAAAAAAAAAAAAAATTAAGCTTCATTGCTTGTAATACTTATAAAGGTGTAACCCGTGAGAAATTAATTGAATATAAGGTTATCGTGAGAAATTAGAATTGTGAACAACGGATAGCATAAGCATGCATTTTCTTACTCTCGTTCAGTCATCCTTACATTCGTTCACAATACTTTTTCTACATTCTCTATTTCCTCTGAATTTTTGTAAAATCCATCTAAAAATTATTATCTTATAATAAATCATATCTTATAACTTTTTTATCTTAATTCTCTGTGCGCGTTTATGCGCCTTTGTTTAGATAATAATAGACTACAGATAGAAATTGATTGAAATACGCAATCTAGTAAAACAAAATCGAGTATTTAAAGTTACCTGTGATTTACTTGTGATATACCATACGAAATTATTTTTACTTTAACAGAATTTACTATCCAAATTCATTATTTAAGGAGCCTCCTTATATTTTGATAAGAAAATAGAGAGAGTATTTTTGCTTGTTTTTATTCTTTTCCCACTTCCTTTAGTTGTCGATTTTTTAAAAATAGATATTTATTTTATTTAGATATTTTCCAAATGTTAAACAGCTTATTAGTAGAAAAAGATTTTATACTATACGAGGATGAGTTAAAAAATAATGCAGTTTGTTTTATTATATGAGAAATTAGGAACACAATCAAACATATCATACATCAATATATAACTAGGCATCACAGGTTCACATCCTTACTTCTCAACACGGTCACCACCTTTTTCAATGGTAGCGTTCCACTTACGAATTAGGGCCTACATCTCAGCTCCGTAAAACTCAGCTGGCTGCTGATGTATCCAATTCCTTTCAGTAGATTTAACTTCATCATCACCTGATTTTGTACAATCAGACTTAAACATTAACATGGTGAAAAAAAAATTAAAACTACTTCATGTAAACTGTAAAGTTATATCGATGTACGATATGTTGAGTGTGCTACTTATTTCTTATATAATAAAATAAATTGCATTAATTTTGACTCACCCTTGCATAATTTTTTATATATTTGAAAGGTATTTTAAACCCAATGTTAAACTAACTTGCTTTCTTTGCAAAATTTGATTCCGCTCACTATTGAGAAAAACAAACATCGAATTTTTTTTCAGCCAGGACCTTCATACTTAACGCAGAATAAAGCCATAAAATCCAAATCTATTGCGACAATTGAAGAAAAGCCTAATTACTTCTATTATTATTACTATTGCTAAGATAATTTTAAGTCAATTGCTTAAATTTGTTTAGTTTTACTTTTATCGTATTTATTTAAATCACTGATATTTTTAGTTAAAATCTCTTCATTCATTACAATACTACAATATCATGAAGTGTATTTCCCGCAGATTGTTTTTTCTTATTTCAAATCAACTTTCTCTGTGAACGTTGACTTCCTTCTTTAATGATTATTTTTCATCTTAAGTCAATCTGGAAAATTTTTTGTATAAAATTTTAATATTTTACAATATTAAAAAATTATAAATTATTGCTTTATCTATAAGATCAGCTCACAAGCAAATATTTTTTATGTGTAGAAATTAAGTGGAAAATTATATTATTTTACTAATTATTTTTGTCCCATTCGCGATTCCAAAAGTTAATGTTGGCTTGAATTTGGTTTGTGATTGATAATACAGTTCTATCACTTCATTCTTACCAATCTACGCACAATTAGTAATAAATATTTTTGTAGCAATTTCATATCAAATGCTGCCCAAACAATCATTCAGGTTGTTTGATCCCTCCGATTTGTTTCTTGTAAGTAAAAGCGATATATATTTTTTGAATATAGCAGTTGTCTAAACACGTTCACAATCGTTGGTGGGCATTTTGTTTTCAACAAAATATTTTCCAAGTTCATATAAAACTAGTGATATTATTCTTAAGATGTAAAATAAGTGGCTGGTGATTCCACCGATTTTTAGCGTGACTTGTTTGAATCATTCGTTTGTGGTTGCTGTTCATGTTATAGAAAAGACTGAAAACTCTGACATTAAACTACAAAAGGTGTTAATCTGTTCTCAGGCTCAAACCACTTCATTAAATCTGACTAAACATCAGGATTTATTTTGGAATCACTTCTTGGTCGAGCCGAGAATTTTTCAGCAATTCATCGTATAAACTAGCGTTTGAATCGAAATCCTTACTCTTAAAGAAATATTCCCAATTGATTTGTTAACAGCTTATACAATCACAGATAGTAATTTGATAAGACCATACACGTCTCAGCAAAGATATATGGTTACAAGTTACAACTGAAGTATAAACAAAGTATTTATTTCGTAGCAAACCCATTTATCAGAACAATGTTTTTTATTTGTCCACATTTAGATATTTATAATTGCCTACAATGATCTTATTTTCATGTGTTGCAATATCCACACTTGATACTATTTATTTACTGACCAAACTCGCTTATTCTGATCGTGCCAACTGTTCCAAGAGAAATATTACAAGTATTTTTAAAATTCTCCCTCTTAAATTATTCCATAGCTCGAAGGCCTAAAGTAACCGTGGAAAACATATTCTAGACAAGTAATTGTGGTTTTGTTAATGATGACATAATGATTATCGGAATAAAACTGAATAATATTAATGTGAAAAATAAACTCCCCCTTTTTAGCGAGAATCGAATCATAGTCTCATTTTGATTAATTCTACGAGCGTCGAATGTGAATATTTTTATAACAGTTGATTTATTGAGAATTTCTAGAAATAAATGAAATTTGTGAGTTTTTGTTAGCTATTCCTTTCTTTAATATTAAGTCACACGTCGTTATCATAATTCCATCATTAAAAATGGCAAAATATATAAGGGGTACTCAAACGTTTTCAGTTCTGTCAAAAAGAAATTCTCTCCTCAAATTCTTTTTGATCATTTAGTCAGATTTTGAAAATTTGGTTGTACCAACACTCCCTTAAATGTATGCAAAAGAAAGATGTTATTCAGATGTTATTCGAAATATACTTTCCATGATCATAATTTAAGAAAATGATGTCATCTTATTTTAAATATATCTTAAGTAGGAAATGCTTCTAATATTTGATACAATTCAACTGAAAATCAGTTTAGAAAACCAAACCAAATCGTGAGAATTAATTACTTTTTTGTAAATGTAAGCGAAAACGTAAAAACAATTAACCCAGCCTCGTGTTACATCCTCAACTTTGCATTTGCAAATTTAATACCTCAGTTCTTAGGCAAAATTTCTGGTCAAAGTTTTCAAAATTTCTGGTCAAAGTCTCAAAATTTCAAAATTTCTAGTCAAAGACCCTTTTTTTGGCATTAACTCTAGCGATTAATATATTTACTGTTTTGTCCATCTCTATAATTCCATCTTCCCAGAAAATTTATCTTTCTGAGCAATTGCTCTGAGTGCCTTTTGCAGTTTTGTAGGGAGATTATACTTTTTTATGAAGAGCGTTTTGCAAAAACCGGAATAAAAGAGTGAAAACCTCCCAGACAAGACGTAACAATGTGGTCGTGCGTTATTATGTCCTTTGTGTTAATGAATTCTGTACACTTTTCGTTGAAGACTATAATGATGGAGAAAGCAACAAAAAGCTACCAAAACGATTTGGTGTGAACGTCTCCAGCGTGCGACAAATTATTTATAAATTGAAGGTCTTTAGTATGACGGTATTGTCATACTAAAGACCACCAAAACTAGCTGCAAGAGCATGTAGATATCTAATTTGATAAACTCAGGTGACCTCTGAAGTTCCCCAAGGTTTCCAAGTCAATGTCGGAATCAATGCATATGTCTACAGTGCGACGAAATCTGAACAATGCCGGTCTTTATGGCTGACTGCCTAGAAAAAGCCACCGCTTACGAAAAAGCAAAAACAAGCTCGGCGTAACTATGCTAACGCTCATATTAATAAGCTAGAAACGTTCTGGCAAAGGTTTTTATGGTCGGATGAGACCAAACTAGAGTTTTTGGGGAGGAATTGTAGGCGATATATTTGGCGAGCTCCTCATGTTGCTTTTGAAGAGAAGAATTTGCTGCCAACAAATATGGCGCCGGCAGCATTATGATTTGGGGATGCTTTGCTGCAGCTGGGACAGGCAAAATGGACCCTGCAAGATAAAAAGTAATTTTTAACGAAAGTGTCTTGCTCTCGGTGAGGAAGTTGGCTTTAGTGTAGCAATATCAGTCAACTGAAGCTATCGCATCTGGGCGAAGGGTAATTTTTAATCCACAAGCGTTTGACTTTAAGAAGCAGCACTCTGTCAACGAACCTGTTGTCTGATCTGAGCTGCAAGGTCGTGTTGGATCTTCCAATGGGACAATGATCCGAAGCCTCAAAGAAAATCCACAAAAGAATGGGTTCGAAAAAAGAAATTCTAAGTCTTGGAATGGCCTAGTCAAAATCCTGATCTAAACCCAATTGAAAACCCAGGTAATATCGAGGAATTGTGTGAGTTTTGCCAAGACGAATTGTCAAAATTTAATACACACTACTGCTAGAAACATAAAAATAATAGCGAAAGACTAGTCGACGTTGTGACCTTTAAAGGAGGTGTCACCAAATGTAAGGGTTCACTTACTTTTGTACATTTTAATTTTTAATTACTGTTTTTAATCCAGGTTGATAAAAATTTTTGAAAGTGGTTGTAATTCATTTAATAAAGATTTTTCTTAATGAAAATATAGTTTATTAAGATTTGTTGATTTTCTGGAAAAAAGAGATATTTTTTTAAATATAATGATTTACTTACTTTTGCGCAGCACTATATATATCAGGTCATCCCATAAGTTCTGTCCAAATTTTGAATAAAGAAAACAAGTGACCAAATGTTACATTTAATTACAGATTCAATCAACAATGTATTTTCCCTGATTATCTATGACTTCCTTCCATCTATTAACAAGCTTACTAATTCCATTACTGTAAAATTATTTTGGCTTTGATTCGAAGAACTCACAAATGTCAGTTTTAACCTCTTCCTGTGTTACAAAAGCTGTTTCTTCCAAAAGATTCTGTAAGCTACGAAACAAATGGTAGTCTGAAGGAGCAAGGTCGGGAGAATAAGGTGGATGAAGAATTTTCTCCTAACCAAGTTCTTCGATCTTTTGTAACGTGATTCTTGCTGTGTGTGGTCGCGCATTGTCCTGATGAAACATCACCCGTTTTCGATTCACTAGAGCAGGTCTTTTTTTCCTCAAAGCTTGGTTCAAACGCTCTAATTGCTGACAGTATATTTGAGCATTAATTGTTGCATTAGGTGGTAAGAATTCAAAGTGGATTATTCCTTGGCAATCTCACTAGATTGAAAGAACAACATTTTGCCCATGAAGTTCCCTTCTCGGCTGTGGCTGGGGTTCTTCCCCTTTACCAAGCCACTGTCTACGACGCTTAACATTTCGATAAAAGATCCATTTTTCGTCGCCAGTCACAAGTCTATCCAAAAAAGGTGAAACAAGTTGGCGAGAATGGAGAGAAGAGCATCTGTGAAAGGCTAAACATGACATTATGAAAAAGGTCACGTGATCTAAGAGTTTTGTCTCTTTACAGAGAAATTAATGTAAGAAAATTTTATAGTATTTTAAAATTTTTTATTTTTGCATAAAGCATCTTCTGAAGGCAAATAAAAGTCAATAAATCTATCTATCTATCTATCTATCTATCTATCTATCTATATATATATATATATATATATATATATATAACTGACTATGTGTGTGTGTGCATGTGTGTGTGTGTGTGTGTGTGTGTTCGTGAACTACTCGAGAACCACAAGGCATATTTCCACCAAATTTGGAACAGATTGTACTCGATACTTAGTCATTTTGCAAAAATCAATAACCGATAATCGATAAATGTAATGTTTAAATTGGAATTTCCATTAGTTTGGTTGTTTTCAAACTTTCAAACTTGAAGTCTAAATCGTAAGGCCGATTTTAATGAAACTTGGAAAGTGTATGCAACTTACTGTCAAGCTTATTATACGCGATATTGATTTTCGTTTCTCTCGACACTGGGACCCCCAAAAATTCAAATTGCTTCGATTTTGATGAAATTTTGCATGTTTGTTACGCTCTTACAATGAGACAGAAATCGGTTGTCAGATTTTTAAAAATGCATGAGGGGGCCCCAGGATGACCCTATAAACCCCTTGATGCCTCAATTGCTTTTCAAGTGTATTTTGTAGCAGTATTCCCCAATTTCAACGATAATGTCAGTACATATTGAGATTATATCGAGTAACTGAAGTAGTCACTTGGAATTCACTGAAAATCAACACTGGGACCCCCACGAGTTAGGGGACCAGCAGGAAACCCCTAAATTTTCAATTAAGTCTACAGCCTTGGCCATAAAGTCGATTAAATAGAAAACTTAAATAAGATGTGCTTAATTATTTCAATTACTATTAATCTTAAACCTGTCCTTTGGCTTGAAATTTGGGACCCCTCGGGTGAACCAAATTTTCAAATTGCTTCGATTTCGACGGAATTTTACATGTATGTTACAATCTTATAATGAATCAAAAACGATTAGCAGATTTTGAAAACTACATAAGGGGCCCCCAAGATGCCCCATTAGTCTTTCAATTGTAGTGGTTAGCTGCATTTCGATGAAAATTTGCACATCATTTGTGATTAGATCAATCAACTCAAAATCAAAACTGACAATCAAAATACATTATGAAAAATGTCAGTTTTTCCCAAGGATTTCCCGCTTTGATACTGAAATAGTTTAGTTTGCATTAACTTGACGGCAAAAATGATATCCTTCCTTAAGAAAAAAAGAATAAGTGCAAACGAAAGTGTGCACCGATGAGAGAAGTGAAAATAGGTATAAGACGCGTGTGCGAGATCGATCGAGATGTGTAGTGTGTACAATTGATTTTGCTCCACGTGCAAAGATCGAGCGAGTTATGTAGTGCGTACTATCGATTTTGCTTCACGTGTAGGTTTCATTAATGCTATATGATGAAATAAATGCAAAAAATCTCATTCGCATCAAAGTTGTCATCCAGTAAAAAGGTAGGCTGCCTTCATACATGTATATTTTGAATTTTTGATACTTTAAATTTAAATTTGTGAAAATCATATTATTAAAAAGTTTAAGCGTAAATGCCAATTTTTTATTATGTATTTATCATCATCTAATCAGCGTTTAAATAAGGATTACTAAATCATATATTTGGAAACTTGAGCCCTAAAATGTTGACAGTTTTATTCTGATAAATGTACTTATAATAATGTAAAGACCCTCTTTCGGTTCATTTATAATTATGCTAAATTTAGCGTGTATGTTTTAACGTTCATAGGGAGTAGGTTTCTCGCTGCACGTTAATTTTTATTTTTATCACTAGAACGTTTTTTTTTGGTAGTCTATTTTTAGATAAATCCTAACTTTACGAGCTTGCTTATAATTGTTTACCACGTTCCCGTGGCCTCCCTTATAAACTTGCATTTAATTTATTGTGGCTATATTTCCATTAATGTGTATAATATTCTTGCTTTTTAATTGATTACTTCATTGTTATTCAAAAAGCTTAGCCAAACCCCTCCAACTACAACCTGACAGTAATGCCAAGAAAGCGAAATCCTTCACTTGGATGTGCTACTACTGCAGCCAAACTCATGAAAGCACGGAGAAGAAACGCTTCACAACAAGAAGCTCAAATTAGACTGACACAAAATGCTATTCGTACAGCTAATGCAAGGTCAGCAGAAACTAATGAGCAACGGTTAACTAGACGAGGAAGGAACACTGCTGCTACTCGAGCTGTCGAAACTGAGGATCAAAGAACAATTCTATATACAAGAAATGCTACTAGAAATGCTGCTGCTCGAAATACTGAGAGTGAGCAACAACGTATTGCTAGGCAGATACGAAATTCAGCAACTACTGCTGCTACCAGACGTGCAGAGAATGAGAATCAACGTTCACAAAGATTGTCTAGAAATACTTCAGAAACTGCAACAGCAAGAGATTTGGGGATTCAAGAGCAGCGTACGTGACGACGGAGCAGGAATGCCTCTATAACAGCTTCTGCACGGGCAATGGAGGCTGTTGAGGATCGCCAAGATCGTTTAGAAAATAATGTGCAAAGATTGGCTGCTCAACAGGGGATTTCAAGACCTCGTAGTCAAATATGGTCAATGGTAGCATTCTATTATGACCCTTGTGCTAATTATTCGAACCACCCTGATGTTCAGAATGATACATGGCCCATGCGGCCGCGGTTGTAAGATGAATTCACTATGCATTAAAGACAATATATCTACCAAAATGTTTCCACGACAGTTTCTCCGCGAAACACAGACCGGCACCGATGGTTATCCATTGTACAGACGGGGGAAACCAGAAGACGAAGGAGTCACAACCATAGTGGGAAAACACGAAATTGACAATAGAGGGGTTGTGCCATACTGCCCACTTTTGATAAAAACATTCAACGCGCATATCAAGGTTGAATTTTGTAACTCCATGAAATCGATCAAATATATTTGTAAGTATGTGAACAAAGGGTCCGATGCTGATACATTTAACCTTCTTAGAGAGAACAGCCGCGATGAGGTAACCCAATATCAAACTGGACGTTATCTCATCAGTAATGAAGCCTTTTGGCGAATATTTGGCTTCCCAGTGCACCAGAGGCACCCTGCTGTTCAACAGTTGGCAGTCCATCTGGAGGACGGTCAGCGTGTTTACTTCAGCAATGAAAATGCAGTTCAGATGGCCCGCGAACCAAGAAACACGACATTGACTGCCTTTTATAAACTTTGTCAGTTTGATGATTTTGCTCGCATCCTCCTTTACCCTGAAGTTCCGTCGTACTATATATGGAATAGTAATAAATGGACACAAAGAAAGACAGGACAAGATGTTGAAGGCTTCCCTGGTGTGAAACTTGAGCATTGTCTGGGCAGAGTTTACACAGTGCATCCTAGCCAACAAGAATGCTTCTATCTTCGTCTCTTACTTCACGAGGTGAGAGGACCAAAGTGTTTCCAGGATTTAAAGACATTCGAAGGGCAATTGTATAGAACATTCAGAGATGCCTGCCATAAATATGGACTGCTGGAAAATGATGTACAGTGGGAGGCAACCATGGCTGAAGCAGCCGTATCACAGTGTCCAAGAAATCAGCGAAGGCTTTTCGCTGTTTTACTACAGACATGCAAAGTAGGTGACCCACTTGCCCTTTGGGTTAACTTCAGAAATGATCTATCAGATGATTTCAGACATCGAGCTCAGCTACAGGTTCCAGGGCACGGAGGTCAGCTTCAGCGGTGCAATATTTATTCAGGCACTAATTGATATAGAAAATAGGGTTATTTCAATAGGCGGGAGTACACTCTCCTCATATGGACTTCCCGAAAGCAACAGAACTGACTCCAATAAACGCCCAACTGATATTATACAGGAGACATCATATGACATAAATCCTCTTACCAATTATATCAATGAAAATGAGCCGAAATTGCTGCCTGAATAGAAGCGTGCCTATGAAACCATTTGTACAAGTGTTCAAAATCAAAAGGGGGGAATCTTCTACCTGGATGCACCTGGAGGAACGGGTACAACCTTCGTCACAAAATTTCTTCTCGCTAAAGTCAGACAACAAGAGAAGATTGCATTAGCAATGGCATCCTCTGGCATCGCTGCAACACTGCTGCCTGGTGGCAGGACTGCCCACTCAACTTTCAAGAATATGGCCCATTCTCATACGCCCATTTGCAATATCAGCAAGAACTCAGATAAAGCAGAGCTGCTAAAAAGGTGCCATCTGATTGTTTGGGACGAATATACCATGGCCCATAGAGGAGCTCTTGAAGCACTTAATAGAGCCCTCCAAGCCATACGCAATTGTTCGGAACCAATGGGCAGTATAATTCTGCTTCTCTCTGGGGACTTTAGGCAGACTCTTCCAGTCATTCCCAAAGGAACACGAGCGGATGCAGTCAAAGCCTGTCTTAAGTCATCTCCCCTGTGGCCTTTAGTACAAACATTAAATCTCACCATCAATATGCGAGCTCATTTATATGGTGATCAGTTATCAGGACAGTTTTCTGCTGATATTTTGGCTATTGGTGAAGGTAAAATGCCTGTGGATCCCGATGGAGAGGTGAATATTCAACCAATTTGTAATTTAGTCAACACAGTAGATGATCTCATTGCAAGCGTCTTTTCTAATGTAGAAGTAAATTATCTCAATCAAGATTGGCTATGCGAAAGAGCAATATTGGCTCCTAAGAATCACACAATCTGTAAGATTAATGACAGACTGCTCCAATATATCCCTGGCAATCTTCAGACATACAAGTCCATTGACACAATCCCAGATCCAGATCAGGTGGTGAATTATCCAAGTGAATTTTTTAATTCATTAGACCCACCTGGACTACCACCTCACAGATTGGCCCTAAAAGTTGGGATCCCAGTTATGCTGTTGAGAAATTTGGAACCAACAAGACTCTGCAATGGGACACGCTTGGTGGTAAAAAAGACAATGCAACACGTCATAGAGGCAACTATTCTTTCAGGATGTGCAAAAAGGGAGTGTTCATTCCAAGGATTCGTCTTATTCCATCAGGAACAAAACTACCGATTACTTTCAGAAGGCTACAATTTTCTGTTCGTGTCAGTTTTGCAATGTCGATAAACAAATCCCAAGGAGAAACATTGTCTGTTGCAGGCGTTCATTTGGAAGAGCCATGCTTTTCACATGGGCAATTATATGTTGGTTTCTCCAGAGTTGGAGGCAAACAAAAGTTGAAAGGTGTAATTATGCCAAACGGTTTTATTAAGTAATTAACTTCAGCCTATTATTGGATAAGTTAGTTAGATTTTCAGTGACTGCAATAAATCTTCAAGAATGCTTTGTGCGATCATATCACCGAGCACATAATGTTAAAATGCTCCTTTGTTCACCTTTTTGTCTGCACATAAGCAGGCTATCGAGATACTTTGGGGTAGGACATATGGGTTGGTTCTCTTAATAGCAGGAGGTCATATACGGATGCCTTTAAAGACCAATGCTGACTACAATGTCTAGAGATTCTCTGATGTGTTGCTGATCTTGCAGCAATATCTTCCAAACTATTGAGACCGTCTTATGCAGCCTGCATTGTCAATGCGTAAGCTGTTTTTGCAGCTTTTCTGTTCTCTTGAATTGTACGTTCTTCTTGAGTTTTCAAGGCTTCGCGGCTGCAGTTGTTGAAGCATTTCTAGACAGTCTTTGTGAACGTTGGTTTTCAGCCTTGGCACGGCTGCTAGGAGAAGTATTTGTTGAATTTCTTCTCCTTCTAATGCATGTTGTTCATTCGATGTAGTTTGAGCAAAAGCTGTCAACAAAGCATTTCTCCTCAACATTTTCGAAGATCGATTGCGATTAATGTACTCTTCATTTGCTGACAAATATTTTTTTGTATCTTCTGTGCTTCTGTAAAAACAACTTTCTCCTGTTATAAATGTTTTCACACTTCATGTCATAATAATTTTCGCCATATAGATAAGATGCACTAAAAAAAAAAACTTCTTTATTTTAGCTTTACAGATTGCATGAGGTTCGTGATTTTTTTTTTTTAATAAACCCAGGCAACGCCGGGTAATGCAACTAGATATTAGATAATTGCGGAAAATATTTTCATTTGTAAAAATTACTAGGTAGTTAAAAAAAAACCCACAAGTCATTCACTTAGATTTCGTAAATTTTATGTCAATTCTAGCTAGCCATACTAGCTGTCATCGTTTCGTCACTCAATCGCCCATTAATCATCGCTTCAGATAACCACAGCCGATCAATGACTGTATATTACTATTTTATGCTATAAGTAATATTTATTTCAAATCAGATTAATTTAACTTTAAATTTTCTAATTTTACTCAACGTATCAGAAATATATATATATATTTTGGAAGAGTTTTAAAATCGATAAATTTGTTTGTTTACCTATTTCTTAAAATAAAAAAAATGGCCGCTTTTAAGAAAATTTTAAGAATTCGAAATTTAAATTTGACATTCCAATGTATATAATTTCTATCTGAAATACACCAGAATATTTTACTTGCTGGAAATAATAAATTTAGTCATTTATCTTTCAATTAAAGTTAAAATGAAATCTTCAAGAATGCCTTTTCATTTTTAAAAATTCATTTTAAATCTGAGGTATCAAACATTTATGCCGAAGAAGTGGAGGTACCTAATTTTAATATGAAGATAAATGAGGTTTAGCAAACAATAAAAAGCCATGTTCACTTCAACTCTCATATCTATTTTATGTGTGAGCAAACAAAATCTCTTAAGCTGAACGAAAATATTAATTGTTAGAATGTAACTCTATAAACGACAATCGCACAATTCCACATAACTTTAAAACCTAAATTTATTCCCATTTTATATTAAAGTATCATTGTATATATATATATATATATATATATATATATATATATATATATATATATATATATATATATATATATATAACATATATTTTCAATAAGACATGAATATTTTCATATTCACATTTGCATGTAAATTGGGTTTTACTATTTCTCTTACAGATATAATATAAATTTAATATTTTTTTCATTCCAAAATTGCGTAAAGAATATTGATTCATATGACGATACGCACGAAAAATTTGATGGAGTCTTACTTTATACGAAAATAGTTCTACTTAACTGGCTGCAGCAGTTAAGTGTGTCAATCTTTCAAAATTGCAGATACTATAATTTGCTTTAAAATACAGAAATATAAACACATTAAGCATTTTAAGTATTCATCTAGTTATTTAAGTATTTTCTGCTGTTTTTAGAAGACATGAATAATTTGCTTTCAAAATGTAATCAAGATTGTAACAAAAATGGTATTTTTCTATGTATTTATATTGAACGATATGAACTACTAATTTGAGGCGATGTGAAGTCTACTAATACATTGGTGGGACGACGTTGGTATTTTTAAAAAAAATCTTTCCATAAGAAAGCTTCTAAAGAAAAGTTTTCGTGGATTTTCTTCTAGTCTCTAAATGGAAACGAAACAAAGCAAGGCAACCAAAAAGAGTTATCAGGAACATCTAATAGCGAAGACAAAGACAAACATGTGTGGGGTGTCTAAACATGTTTCTTCTCTTGCTTGATCTTGTGCAATTGCCCTCTCCTTTTCTCTTCTCTTGGAACCCCTCAAATATTTTAAAAGGATAAATTCATCCTATTCCATTATTTTTAAGTCAGTTGTCAACATCATGCGAAATACTGATTTTTGTTCTTATTTTTATTAAATATTTTAGTAGATAAAATGCACTTATCTTTTCGAACTGGTGAAAAATTGCTGCGTAACGGCCAGTTTCCACCTGTTCTCTTTTCCCTAATTATATATTTACCTGAATTCAAGAATGACAGTAAACTTATAATTCACTGGTTGTTGTATCCATGATTGTATGGTATTAGATCTCTTATAAACTAAATAAAATAGTGTTATGTTTTCGTAATATGTTAATATCTTATATTCCTGAAAATGTTAATACCATCTGATAACGATGGACAGAAATAAAAACATATTAAGTTCATCTTATAGTTCCATGTGTAGTTTTATATGAAAAACCTTTTATTATACATATAATGAAATATGAATAAATTTTGGAACGAAGAGAATAGAAGTTCTTAAAACGAAAGAAAGAAAAAACAAACATCTACAGATACAAAACTAATAAAATTGGAAGTATTAACTTTAATGGATTTTTTGCTCATGTTTTTTAATATCCTGTTTTTATCTCTACATTTTTATGTGCACTTTTAGCATATGCAAAAATCAGGTTATAAAGTTGTTTATAGATATTGTTAATGCATATGGATATCAGTACATACTTTCTTACAAAGGCGTGAAATGATTATTTTCTAAATATATTTGGGATTTGACGATACTTTCTATCCTATTTTTCTATTTATCTCTTAGTGTTCATCTAACGTTTGTACCATGTGCTCAGTTACAAAGAATACCAATTAAATATGTTTCATGTAATAAATGCCTTTTAATTTATTCCCTTAGCGCCAAAACCACTTCAAGGATTATTGTAATCGCCACTTCAAACTAGAACGAAACACTACTTCCCAACCAATATGTATTAAAATAATTTTGAGCAATCAGGATTCTCTTCTCTGGTTCAAATGGAAATTTACTAACATTCTTAGATCTGAACTAGATAAGAAAAACGAAGAGGCAGTTACTTTGTAACATATTTTTCTAATATCTGCCGATTGTAATAAAGTATTTTGAATTACCTCATCCCCTTTGTTTTTTCTTACTCCGATGTAAAGCTTATAAAAATGACCTTTCTACAGAATTTCATAAATCTTTTTTCATTAGAAACTGCTATATTTAATACTTTTTCATTTTGTATTACTTGTGTCAATATATCTTATATTTAATTGCAATTAATTCAAAAAGATTTCTTTTGATTTATATGTAAACATTTTAATTAATCTATGCTGTAAATTATGTGTGGAAATATTTCTGGTTTAGTTTTATTTTACGATGCACTGTAATCCTGTTATATTGGTTCATTTAGACTAATTTTCTCGTCTTTTTGTTTTTGTATAATTGTAGAGTATCTGTTATTTTGTTCCATTGGTGCGTACTTTCTTGCTTCATATGATGATCTATATTATAAAGTATTTCCACAGATTAATGTTCTTCATTTATTTTTAGGGACAGACGAAAGAGCATACGTGTTAGACTCAAAGCATCCAGTCAGTAGGCCAAGATTAACAACATATTTGAGCAACTGATTAAAAAACAAACCAGGTATCTGTGGTTTCAAAAATTCTCACCTTAGAATTCTTCGGAATATGACCTAAAAATGATAAGGCTGGTGAAATTTATCAGCTTTCTTGGATGGTCACTAGCTCAATAGACGCACAGAGGCTCTTTGAGAGGAAACGTAGATATCACGCGGAAGACAGATTAAAAAAACTCCTAAGTAGTACAGGATGGCATATGAAAGTGTGTGTGTGTGTGTTGGGGGGAGGGGGAGAAGTGACTGTTTCCTCAGATATTTCGAATCCGACAACCACCTGAGAAAGACCAGAGAGTACAGTAGTGATCGAAAAGAAATATACAAGGGAATCAGTACGAATGAACCAATATAGAATAAAAATTATTTGCTACTAGTTTATTACTAGTGGATTTATGACATTAGAATATTACATGTAGAAATATCTGTGATTTTCTTCTCTAATTGACAAGAAATCTGTGCATCAAATTAATTTTATATTCCTTACATTTTGAACCAAAGAGTAGATATACTCTCTTAGATATATATTTTTAAGTCATCTACTCAATGCTGAGACCCGCACATTTCTAATTTTCTTCAATTATTCTCTGTGCTTGTTCTAACCATTCTTATTTGATTTAATGACTTTCACTAAGGTCTTAAATCAATAATTGTATCAAATAGCCCTTTATAATGACCTTTATAATCCCCAAAAAAATCTATTAAAGTATAGGTCTAGTTATAGCAAACATGCATTGGGCAATGATGTATACATAATAATTGTTATATTCAATGGTATAATTCAATGCAATACCAGTATTTTATATTGAACCGGGTTCATAGAATATAACTGAATAAAGGTTGACTCTTATATAGGAGATTATTAGAAAGGAAAAATTGATATGATTTCAAACACTTTCTACTTATTTACTATCTTTGTTAACACGTGCTTGGAATTTTCCTCAGGTAATTCAAGAAAATGTTAACACTTCTACCACTATTTTCTTGCAGGTAATTGAAATAGCAACAAGACTGTCTTTCGAAGAAAAAATTAAGATCGCTACAAATGTGTAAGTCCTAATCACCCGCATATAGATAGAACACTGCAACCTGACCCGCCGTCAACGTTGACAATTTATTGCGTTTACATGAAATTCGTCAAACCTGGCGCCGTTCCTGATGGGAAAGTTAGGCAACCACGAACAGGCCGATCCCCTGCAAACAGGAGGTACAATTAAGTATTCTGGGAAATCAATCAGCTGGTTCCATTGTAGAAGTTAGTATTCCATATGTTACTGACGAAACCTAAAACTTGAAAATGCTCCACATTCTATGTAAATTGTACAGATGCTGTCTTATGCAGATAAAATCACTCATGTTGATGCTTGCAACATTTTCCTGAAAATGAAAATCTGGAACCCAAAATTCATATTTTAGTGGTATTCAGCAACAAAGAAGATTTTCACATAAGCGGACACGTGAACAAAAACAGAAGAATCTTCTTGGACTATGGAAACACCACATATAGTTCTTGAACACAAACAATACAGTTCCAAAGTGAATATCTAGCACACTTAGACAGTTTAGCAGGTCCGTACTTTTTAGAAGTCCCCCTTCATTAGTCTTTGATGTATTGCGCTTGATGGAAAACTACACATAAACTTGTTGCTGTCAGTACTCACTTTGACAGAAAATTTGGACGGAATTGGTTTGGAAGAGAATGGTCACTGACACGGCCAACATCACATTCTCCAGGCCTGTTTCCTATGACACGGCTAGCAGCACATCCTCCAGATCTCAAACCTTGTGATTTCTGTCTTTGGCTGATAGAAAGGAATGTATCTTCGCTGCGCAATATGTGTAAGATCTCCAAGAGACTGGAGCAATACCCAGATTGCAACAATACCCAGAGAATTATCCATAAGTGTTCTAGAAACTACCTTAGGACCATTCCAAGAATTTTTTGATAGAGATTGTGAACAGGCAGAAATTATTTGAAATCATAATATCAGTTGTGCTTTTCTAATAAGATTATTCCCATAAAAGTGTTGAAATTTATTAATCCCATTGTACTTACTCCGAATATGATTAATATTAAAATCCAATGGACAGATATTTATATTGAAAGGAACAGAAGGTTAAATTTATTTTTATCTATTACTGAAGATATCTTTTTACAGTATGAATACGAACCAATAATTTTATATGATCCAATAATATATCTCTCGTAGATTCTTCCCTACACCTAACATCTGTCTTTTCTGCTTTCCCTCTCAATACAAAGTCGAAGAATATTCTCATAAAAGTGCCTAAATTGACTCAAGACTAGGTATTTACTGTGTCTCCCCACTAAGATGAGTTGTGACACAAGGTCTTTTAAAGGTGGGGACCCGAGCGCGTACACCCGGGTCAGGAACAAAAATTGCCCGCAGCCCCTGCAACCGTCGGTTGTGCTGGCCTCGGTGCGAGCACCGATTCCTCTCTTTGGTGTAATGAGAGGGCGCGGCCTTGGGCAGCTGTTTCCCAGGTCTGGGCACCTCCCAGTATAAGTTTTCTCAATTGCGAATCTGTCCTTTCACGGAGTCGCCCCAGAGTGCACTCTGCCCAAAGACAGAGACGCAACTGAGAGATGATAAATAATGTGTTACAAACCACTCATGAAAATGATTTACACACTAGTGATTTTCCAAGCGTAGCTTAGATGTGGCTCAAGACTATAATATATATTTGTAGCCGTTGTAAGCGCATAAAAATTAATATAAGAAACATTAGAATTAGTATTTTGAAAATGTTGGTTTTGTATACGATATATGTTCTATAACGTGACTACTTTTTGCAAAATATTATTTGACTGTAGATAAAATCAAAAAGAATATATATGTATTTTCGAATTAATTGATAAAGTCTTTCATGTCTAACACAAGATTGTTTTTCTTAATTTCAAAACAATTGAAAAATTTATTTAAAATCTTTGAACTTTGGCGAAACATATAAGAAACTGCTGTATGATTAACACGCAATCTTGAAAACTGAAATGGCAAATTAATAACTGTTATAGCTGATTATTAAAATTCACTATCCAATGAATAACATTCTGTATTTAACTTAAATAAACTCTAAAATGCTCCTGAAAGGAAATATTTTGATTTAAAAAATCACAAATTTTTATCAGTGTCCATCCATTTATGTCACAAAATGAAATGAAATTATTATTCATAATTTGTATCTAATGACTGTTTGAAATTATTGTCCATCAAATGATCAAGTGAAAGAAATTATCAAGTACATATTTCTGGCGAGTTAAAGAACTATTCAATATAAAAGAAATACTGTGTCTATCTGGTTTGATAGACAATAAAATCATTCTTTCAATGATATAACGACTTCAGCAAAGATGTTCACTTAAAACAAATAGTAGAAATTAAATTTCAGTAGTTCAAATTCATCCCCATAAACATGTATTCACATATCATTTAAGAAAGTTAATAAAATTCATAGGCTATTTTCAAAGCTTTTTTTAAATGTTGCAACAATATTTTAAATTTCAAGTATAACTTTTGAATCCTTGACTGAGAGTTGTCGTCAATAATATTGGATCGATTATAAAACATCTTGCGTCTGAAATAAAATAATTAAAAGAAAATCTTATTTCAAATTAAATATTCAGTGTTCATTTTTCTATTTAAAAATTCACTTTTCGTATATTATCATCTTATCTTTTGCTTATTCAGTTAATTTCCCACTCTCAAAAGTGTCAGTAAAATGTAATTGTTTTATCTCTCATTGTTTACAAATTAAAAATTTATTTGAAAATACCATTTATTTATCTTGAATTCAAAGCGGAGAAAAATTGCAGTTAATTTCGTAAGCTGCTTATTATGCATAAATAAGTTAATTACATAACAATATTAATAAAAATTAGATAATATGAAATAAATATTCCATTATTTGAACTACGGACTCAACATGACGTCGAAAATATTTTATCTCTTTGATTCACTCCTTGATGGCAGACTTGCTCCAAAACGCCGCACACGATGTAGCCTAGCTGATTCTGGACTGGATGAGAGTTAAAAATCTGCTAGACAAAAATCAGTAATGCAAATCTTGAAGAACGTCTGCCCTTCTTTGTCTATGTGGCTGAGAGCGCAGTCCTGGGTCTACATATAGTCGCCCACTGTGTTGTTGGCTTTGATCCATGGTAAATGTAGCAAAACAGAACCTTGCAAGAGTTATTGATACCCAACTTTCTACAAAACTTGAATAGGGACATATTTTCCCGTCAGAGGCTACGACACCAAAGTCCATGATCTGGGCCAAATGTTTGGTATTGAAGGTATCCTTGACATCAACTGTTGACTTCACACGGTGCACGTCGTTTCAGCACACACAGCGAATGTTTTCTCGTTAGAGAAAATATTTTAATAGGGGACTTATTATAGTGGACCCATTAATAGCTGAGATTATACTCTTTGTTTTGCATTTCGTTTCACATCATTTACTTGTAGCGTTTGGTAGGAATTTTTGGTATAAATTTTACTGCTAATTTTGTTTCAACGTTCTGTGCATAATTTCGAATTGACGGCCATTTACGAATATTCCTTTTTGATTCTTTCTAAATGTATCATTTTTAACATTTCATGATATATCAATTTACAAAACTTCACGTTTTTTATTTACTCATGACATGATAAGACAAATACAACTATAAAAGAATTCTTAACGTTCACGTATTATATCTTATGTTAGACGGTGTGTTTTAATTATTGTATGTGGTTTTCTTCGGACTAATTCCCTTAACTTCGTTGTTTACTTTTTCTCTCATTTCGGTCGTGTACCATTCTTGGGAGCGCATTGCTTTGGGGGATGTAGTTGAATCCATATTCTAGGGGAGTATGTGTATCCCATTTCATGAACGTCAAGTCAGTACTTCCGTTTTTGTGATCTCTATATTATCTCTTCTTGACCACTGTGTTAGACGTGCTCCCATCTCTCGGGCCGTGTCTATTGTGATTTCTAATGTCCATGTTCGGTGTGAAATGTCTATGGACAGATTTATCGATTTTCTCATTTGTCCATGTTTCTTGTTTATTATTTTGATTTGGTATGTTCCCTTCTCCTTCCATGAATAACATAAATTCACTAAAATAGGTTGAGAACATCTGAACATTTTCTTTTCTCGAGAATTGACAACAAAATGTTAAACATTAGTTATGTATTATATTATTTATTTATAGGGATAATTTACGAAATGTAGCGAAAAATAGAGAATATAGCTACAACAAGAGGGAAAAAGTGTTTTTGATACAACCTTTTGTTTTTCGGTTACATTTGTTAAACATTGCCCATTAAGGCAATTACGTTTCTCATTATATTTCTTTTCTAATAAAGTTCATAGGGTCTAAGAGTACTTTCACATTACATTAAGTGTACTTTCACATTACATTAAGTGTACTTTCACATTACATTAAGTGTACTTTCACATCACAGTATATATCTCTGAAAGGCGGGTTATTTTAGTAGAGCAGTTTTGTGTGCTATCTCAAACTATTCCATATACTGTTGTACGCAAAAGTATTTATCTACTCAATTATCGTTAATAAATCAATACATGAAGTGATAATAAATATTCGAGAATTTATATTATTATTATTTTACAGAATTATTAGTACGTTATTATAATGATTTTGCATAAGCATTCAATCGACCTAAACTAATACTTAACTAAGGCTCATTTGGCACCGATTACTGCTAATAATAGAGGTTTTCAGTCATTCTTATGTGTAAAAATCGTTCTAGATCATTCAGGTTTGATGATTTCCTTTTATGAATAACCATTCTCAATTCATTCCGCAAATGTTCGATGAGATTGAAGTCAGGTGATTGTGAAATACATTTCACTACTCTATCAGCTTAAAAAATTTCAGGCGTTTTTCTAAGTACGTTTTGTGTCGTCGTGTTGGAAAATAAAACGCCCACCAACTCCAAGCGGAATAGCAGAGGATAAAAGATATTATCTATTATTTAGATATTATCTAAACTATGATACCATTTATCTATTGTTTTGTCCCTCCACTATGTACAATATGCTTATCAGATGATTACTTTTCTTTATTAAGTGTGACTTGCCATGAATTATTGGGAAAATGCGGTGGCTTCCTTTAATCTTCTTCACGATTTGGAATTCAGAGTTGCCCTTTTTTTATTGGTTGCCACTGAAAACTAGAGCGCCCAGTGTAAACTGATATTTAACCCATTCTTGGAGAAAAGATGGATTCATGTCTTTCCCAAGGGCATTTGTGCGAAAGGGAACGGAACAGACTAGAGCTATCTGATTCCTGTTTCCGCTCTAATAACACTGCCTGTACGCCCATTTACACATACAGTAAAAAAGATAAAGAAAGTCTTTCATACCGAGCAAAACATATGTAAAAAAATTAGACACGCAGGAGTGGGTGCTGAAAATTACACGGCCCGACCCACTTTCCAGCATCTGAGCAAACATCTGAATTCATTTTGGAAACCCTTCTTGGTCGGTCCGAGAAACCTTTAGAATCTTCATTCACAAACAAAAGATGCGGAACATAAAGTACAGCCTCCAAAGCATCAGTAACAACCACTAGCAGAAATACGAACTAAGAAAACACACAAAAACTGGCCACAGCCCACACATCAGAGTCATGTTGTCCGAGAGAAAAGGCAGTCTATAAAACATCAAAGTATTCATAAACAATCTGTTAAAATAAAAATAACCTGGAAATAAGTACAATCCTCTTAAAAGTGAACAATATATTGCAGCTGCAAAAATCTTTAGTAAAATAATTTTAATATATCAATGATCTAGTGCAAGCAACAATAATGGACACTTAGAGAAATTGCCTTTGTTTTCATGTCAACGTTGTGTAAGAAGCGTCATCGTTCATAATTCAGATAACATGAATAAATATCTACCACAATTTTTTCTCTTTAATCAAATCAAATATTATGTCAAATATTTAAGCATAGTTTGGGTGTGTTATGCTTAGATTCATGGAAATTACTTTGCAGTTATAGTGTTTCAAGCCTGATTATTTATTTCATTATTCTGTCAGTATTTAAGATAGGAAACAACAAACGCAATTTGATCTGTATCAGCTATTTAAAAATATTTTTCTCTATAGTAGCATCTTCAAGCAATTGGTATATTGCAAAAATGAATGCCACACCACAATATAGTCCTAAAACAAGCAGTGCCATTATTGTAAGAGTAGCACTTCGTTTATGTGTTTTGATTAAGTGATCATCCAAAATAGCTAAACAATAAAAGGTTGTCTCAGTAGTATACACCCGACAATTATTTATTTTCACTTTCATGAAGTTAAAATATAACAAACTATTTTATAGTGTAGAATTCTGATATTATTATGCAACATTATGCAACTTATGCTGTGTCATAAAAAGATAACCTGGTTTCATTGCTACAAACGTCAGAGTGTATGTTACAGGAACTAAATCCTATATATATTTTAACTAATAAAATCCCATTAGAAGGTTTGTTAGATAATAAACAAATATTGCTAAAATAGTTGTGGACGTAGTTGTAGACCTACCACGTTTTATTTAAAAAAATATAACAATAATGACTCCTTTAACAACTCCTGATCTGAGAAAATGTGTGAAATTATTTTCTAACTAATGAAAAACTTATGTAAAATTAGATTTTGAATTCCAATACGGATATAAAGATAGAAGCATACTTCTGTTCGAGGCTCAGAACAATTTCCGACGCCAGTTAGATCTACACGTGCGTCCACACACACACACGCGCGTGCGCGCACACACACACACACATGCACACACACACACATGCACGCAATGGAAGAGAGATAGTCAGCAACCGCTGACTAAGGACTTGTCCACGCACACAATAGAAGGGACTAACCAGAAACCGCCTTTGTCTACGAACTCTCAAATACATTAGGCTGACCGTCATAAAGTAAGTCTGTTCACACAATTCATAGCGTACTAAGAACACTTAATTATTTTATAAAACAAAGCTCACTGCAAGGAAAATTAAACGTTTTATTGCTATTGTATATTTCTGAAAAAATATATAAATGTTATTTCAACTAATATTCTGCGCCTACATTTCCTTCAGGTAATAACATTTTTCATGTTTCATTTAAAAGAAAACCTGTGCAGCCCGTGTAATACATGTTTAATGTAGTTTGAATGTAGCAATCCGACGTAGGAAGTAATTTTTTCAATGTAACATCACCAATGTCTCGTAGCAGCTATTCAGGAATTCTTAAGGTCTTCCATATCAGAGGATGGCAGTGGATATTTGGGGAGAGTAGGAAAACGTAGTTCTGCAGGTTTTTTCATCTGACAGGTTAGCAGTAGATATTCCGACAAGAAAAGAAAACAAAATGGCCGCCTTTATAGACATTGGATCGAATATTTCAAGTCTTCTGATTGGTTAACCTTCTATGGGTGGACTATAAAATGAGTCAGCTCATTTTGGTCTGCTCACTAGTATACTTGTACACAAAATAACCCAACACCCCCTTCATTTTGGGTACATTATGGAATCTTCTTTCAAAATATTAGTAAAGTCAATATTTATATGGAACAAATACTTTAGTATTAATAAAAGGATTTTTTTTTTAAATTTTAATTTATTTTTTAATTTTTTTTTAGCATGCATCAAATAATATTTTTTTTTTCTTAATATTGATAAAATGATTTTTTAAAAATTTATATATATATCTTTTTTTTAAATGAAAAATTTATATCCCCCAAAATTAGTTATATCATTTGTTCACTGTTAAGTACTTTAGGTTAATAAACATTAACAACAATATTATAAATTTAGGCTGTGATCGCAACAAAAAACGGTAGAAAAAGTTGTTATTTTACCCATAGCTAGGACCCATTAAAACAGACACTATCACTCCGTGTCAGAGTGATTCTGAGAGTTATTCAGGAGGAGGATCGGGCTAAAAGTAGGACTATTCATGTTTATACCCCAATATAGGACAATAACTAATGGATGCAGTTTTACGTCTTACCCAGGACTATAAGACAGTAACTAATGGATGCAGTTTTACGTCTTATCCAGGACTATAAGAGAACTTTATAAATCAATACCAAATATGAGAGGAATGAAAGCCCGTAATTTCAATTTTGTAATTGGCTTCGTAAACAAATCCGACACGTTATTTTCCGATTGAACATATTCAATTTGTACTGTTTTCTAATGAACCTGATCTCTAACAAATTGATATTCAATATCAATATGGTTTGATCTTTGGTGTATTATTGGATTTTTAGCCAAAGCAATACTACCCTGATTATCACAGTAAATAGTTATAGGCTCACTTATTAGTGTTTTAAGTAAAAATATCCTCTTGTGTTGCTTGCGACAATGCAATGTATTCTGCTTCGCAGGTCGAAAGTGAAATCATCCTCTGTTTCTTAGATTTCCAGCTAATTATTGGATTATCTTTTGCCAATCTAAAGCAATATCCTGTGATATTCTTACGATCTGGTGAATTTGCCCAATCAGCATCACAAAATCCTTCCAGATGTAGTGGATTGTTGAATTACTAGGTACCGATTCTTAGCTCTTGTTAAATGCACAGTCCTTGGTTTATTTAAGTTTTGAGACAACTTAGTAACCGTATAGCAGATGTCTGGCCCTGTTGATGTCATGACGTAAATAAGACTTCCTATCAACATTCTATATTCTTTTTCACACGGCGCTATACCATCTTCATTATTCATAATTGTGTTTAAATCTATTTCACATGGAGTAGTCCGCGTTTTACAATTTCGCATGTCGAATTTTGATAAGAGTTTGTCGATGTATCTGGATTGATTCATTGTAAATTCGAACTGTATACCAAGAAACCATGATAGTCGACCCAAGTCGGTCATTTTAAACCTTATATTTAAGGAATTTTTAATTTCTAATAGAGTAGCTTTACATTTTGAAGCAATTAACATATCGTCGACCCAAATAATCAGAATTGCTAATATTCCATTATTAAATGTCCTTGTGTACAGACACGGGTCCACCGAAGAGGGCTCAAAAAGTTGTTCAATTAAATAGGAATGCAGTAATTTATTCCACGTTCTTCCGCTTTGCTTCAGTCCATATAGTGACTTTTTGAGTTTCCATACATAATTGTCACCTTTTTCAAAACCTTCTGGCGGCTTTACGTATATTTTATAGTCAATCGGCGCATCCAAATATGCTCCTTTGACATCCACATGGTGTATATCCATGCCACAATGCGCCGCCATTTGCATTAAAATTCTTATTGTTGTCATGTTTGTTGTTGGACTGAATGTTTCTACATAATCTTCCCCGTATATCTGCCAAAAATCCTCTAGTTACAAAACGAGCCTTATACACTGGCGAACCATCCCCAGTTCGCTTTACAGTATAAACCCAACGGCTGCCGATGATATTTTTATCATCCGGGGCTTCTTTTCAATTCAAAATTATCATTTGATACTAAAGATTCCATTTCTTTCTTTTTTGCATGGCGGCTATCCATCGTTTGAAATTATCAAAATTTATAGCTCCTCAATAGTTCTTCGGGATACATTGCACCGAATAAACAACAACCAATGTTAATAGGACATTGATCCATTCCAAAGTAATCTGGCTTTTTTCTAATTCTAGTCAGATAACGCGGAATTTACACCCACCAGTTGTATTTTCTTTTAATTCAAGGTTTGCGTCTGATTTTTCCGCCTCTATATCTTCTGATATAACACTATCCCAATTAATATTCTTTTCTTCGAGATCCTTTTCTTGCTCAAAGGAATCTGTAAATCAGACGCATCTTATTTTCCTTATTATTTTACTTTCTGGGAAATAAATCATATAGGCCAGACTTGCCCCATCCTAACCAATAAATATGCCTCGTTTACTTTTTGGGATCAAATTTTGCCCTGTGTTCGCAAAATTATACCAAAAATATGGATACCTTTAACGTTGGGTTTGTAATTCGCATAAGCTTCGTAAAGAGTCTTTTTTAATGTTACTATTATAGCAACGGTTTCTTCTATATATGGCGGTATTTAATGCATATCCCCACAGATTTTTGGGTAACTTAGATTCTATTAGTAAACATGTAGCCATTTCGAAAGGCGTCCTCCAACTACGTTCAGCGATTCCATTCTTGGTGGGGCGTATAGGGACTCGTCTTCCCATGTTTAATACCTTCATTTATTAGGAGGTTTTCGTAATCATCAGAAGTAAATTCTCCACCATTATCTGTTCTAATTATTTTCACTTTTCCATAAGGTGAAATATCAGATAAATACATGTGTCACAATGTTGTAAGCCCTTTGAAGATGTAATTTTCATTCCAGTAACGTGATCTTCTAATTTTTTAACATCCGAACTATTACTGTGACCGAATATTTTATGGCAAGTTGCTAAGTCGTGAGTGGCTGTTTTCACAGATTTAATACTTTTCAAATAATATAAACGTCCATTTTGTTGTATATTAAATTCAGTTCCGTCTGGGTATATTAACTTTGAATTGTCTCGGTGAAAATTAACTTTAACACCAGTTTCAACAGCAGACTGAACCGAGAAAATATTTCGTTTAAATTTAGGGATCTATAAAGCCCTTTTTAATAAACATTTACAAATATTTCCATTAGTATCTCGTAAATAAATACAGGCATTGCCTCTTTTAAGACCAAACTATTAACTCTAGTTCCAATAGGGGTCAAAATTTAAAAAAATTGCCATTTCACACGTATATGCCCGACTTTACCACAACGAAAGCAGATGATATATTTTCTATTATTATTATTATTATTATTATTATTATTATTATTATTATTATTATTATTATTATTTCTGCTGTTGTTGTTGTTGTTTTTGTTTTTAGCCCCCTATTTTTAATATCATAATTCCTAGTCTGGTAGGTTGGAGGGATTACTTTTCTGAATTTTTTTAAATGACGTCCTTAGTTGCATTACGTTTTTTCCTTGATTTGTTAGGTTGTACATTTTTCAGTTTCTTCATAACTACGTAATACGACTTTAAACTCAGTGAAAATTAGACTTTTATCTTTTCGAGTTATGACTGCCGCGAATGGTTTAAATGTCCATGCGTAATCCCTTTAAAACCATGGCTATTAACAGCCCATCTGAAATAGCTTCACCTGATATTTTTAAGGCATTTGTGACATTCTCAGCCCATATAATATAATCTGTTACGGATTCATTCTCCCGTCTCCTTAACGGAGTTAGTTAAGTATATAAAGCAATAATTTTAGGCTTACCTTTTGGTAAGTAGTGTTCACGCAATATCTGCAGTGCTCGGCGTCCATTGTCCTTCGCTTCTCGCATCATTAAGGACAAACTTCTGTCATCCAGATATTATATTAATTCAGCGAACACAGTCGCATTTCTTTCCATAAAATCATCGTCTTCCTTCTGGTCATCTTGGCAAAGGATGATGTCATGAATTCTTTTTGTATTCTAAGGTAGCCTAAGAATATCGTTTCCCACAATTCATAAAAATTGTTCATTTCCGTCAAAATACAGTCGTAATCTGGGCTCATAACCACTGTAATACATGTTTAATGTAGTTTGAATGTAGCAATCCGACGTAGGAAGTAATTTGTTCAATGTAACAGCACCAATGTCTCGTAGCAGCTATTCAGGAATTCTTAAGGTCTTCCATATCAGAGGTTGGCAGTGGATATTTGGGGAGAGTAGGAAAACGTAGTTCTGCAGGTCTTTTCATCTGACAGGTTAGCAGTAGATATTCCGACAAGAAAATGGCCTTTATAGACATTGGATCGAATATTTCAAGTCTTCTGATTGGTTAACCTTCTATGGGTGGACTATAAAATGAGTCAGCTCATTTTGGTTTCCTCACTAGCACCTTGTACACCCGTCTTTGTTGATTTCGAGTTTATTGAGCGTATTGGACAAGCCTCTGTAAAATCAAGTGTGAACTGATAAGTTTTATTATTTTCTAAAACCCTTTTTCTCTTTTAATTTTTTTCAAGTTTTCAGTTTAACTGTATTTGTCTAATTTTGTTCTTTTTCCTTTTGTTTATTTTCGTTCTTGAATTTTGTTTTACTCTCTCACTGATTTTGTTTGTATTATTTTGTTTGCATTAATTTTAATTTCTTTTCACGTATTATTTGTTTGATTTATCTTTGGTTGATTTATCTTTGGTTGTTCCACGTTTTATTTTTACACGGGTCATTGTGTTGGGAAAAAGATTAAAAGAACAATTTTAAAAAGAGACCCGTTCAGTCGTGGTGGTCTTTTCGGGTCATCATGAGCGTAAACGAAGAAAACATAACACCGCCGGCGTCGTCAAGAAAATCGACCTAGTCGGAAAATAGACCGAAAAAAAGACGCTAACTTTTATGAAGAGCAGAGAAAGACTTTTGAAGGGACATTTAACGAAAATGAATTCCTTACAATCCCAGAGGCTTTTAAGGACGTAAAAACAAGAATAATATCCCTGCTAACTTCCGACGTCAAAAGCCGTAAACTAACTGGAGTCAGCATGGAGACAATGGCAGAGGTCTTAAAGACCTTAAAAATTAACCCCAAGGTGTTGGCAAGAAGATCAAACGCATTATAGGACATTCTCCTACCAACCAAACAGGACGCCAAGCAACTAGCAGGCAATGTGCTAATTACCAAAAATTTAAAGTAGCAGACGGAGCATTTGGGCACACGTAGGACAAAAATAACGGTTCACGGTGTGCCAGTAGACATTTCAGAGGACCGGATGGGAGCCTTCTTCGCGAAATTTGGAAAGGTGGAGGAGGTGAAGGCTTTAGTAGGCAAGTCAGGTATTGCGAGTGGAGATGTTGAGGTGCAAGTGACTTTGGACCGGAATAGCTTCAAACAAATACCCAATACTTTGGCATGCAGAGAGAGGAAGATGTGGGTCGTGGTAAAGGTTAGGAAACCGAATTGTTGGATTTGTGGCGTTGTGGGTCACATGGCGAAGGACTGCCCTGCGAAAAGGCCTCAACCTGTAACTCAACCCACAACTATACCTGAAGCAGCAGTAGTGGCAGTAACCGAGAAAGAAGGGGTGAGCAGACAAAAATCCCGATGGTGATTGGAAGGAGGTAGGAAGTGGTAGGAAGGCGAAGAAGTTACCGTCGCCCCCCGAAAAAGAGACTACAAAGAAGCCTCAACCACCAACAAAGCAGCAGGCGAAGGAAGGCATGGAAAAAAAACAAAATAAGGAAGACAAGAAAAAGTCTGAAAAGCCGGAAAAGGAGGTGGAAAAGAAGCAGTCACCCAAAAAACTGAGGTGGAGATGGCGGTCGATAAAATGCCTTCACCTAGAGCGACCTCTTTAAAGAGAAGTCGAGAGGAGGTAGAGGAGGTGGAAACAACACCACATAAGCACTAAGAGGGGCAGGGCGGTGAGGAGCATGGACGGAACCAGGTCCCTTTCCGCTCCTGCTTCCCCAGAAGAACCGGTTGAAACGCCCAAACCTGAAGTACCCAAACTTAGATGTCTCTCTTTCTCCCCTTCGCGGGCTCCGTCCCCCTCTCCCTCAAACTCTAGTTCCCTATCCACACCCTTCAGCCGTCACCCGCTTCCCCTCCCCAACATTCCAAAGCTACTAGGAAAAAGAAAAAGAAACTTTTCTCAGGTCCAGAAGCAGTTTGTAGGGTGGACAGGGATGATTTCAAGAAGGACCGATTTGAAGGTTTGGAGACATATTTCTGAAGCAAATGAGGCTTTTTCCAACATGAGAGTAGCGGACTTAGACTCTCCTTATGTAAAGAGACTGCGCCAATACTGTGCCGGGAGGGTCCCTGTTATTCTCCACCCCTCCCTATATAGGTGTTTAAAATTAACCTATCCCACGGATGTCGGTGGTATTGCCCTAGATGGGCGTATGACGTCAGAGATATGTGTAGGGAGCCTAGGGCAATCCGTCGGCATCCTAACAGACTTAGATTTCTACCCCGTATGTGAGTAGGTTTTTGCCTTTACTCTTTTTATATTTGCAGGCCTAGAAGATAGCAATAAAGATAGCCTGTTTGAATGCGAGGGGCTTGAGGGATCGGGGTAAGGCTGCCCGCCTGCTCCGAGATCTCTTGTTCTTCGGCGTGGATGTTGCCGCGATCGAAGAGACCCACTTTGTTTGCAGTTCCGATGCGTGTGTGCTGGAGGATGACTTTGACTTTTTTTGGACAGGTTTGCCAGAGGAGTTTCTTTTTGTTAGTCAGCCGTACTCTTGATGCGAAGGTGGACCTTGTGCATACCGATACCGAGGGCCGGTTAATCGTGGTCGATATTGCAGTGAAAAGTGGTTCGTTTCGGGTCGTTGCGGTTTATGCGCCCAACGACCGGGAGGAGCGGGTTTCCTTTTTTCCGGCGGTTGGGGCCGTTCCTAGTGGATCCAACGCACCTAGTTTTAATGGGGGACTGGAATGCCATCCTGGACTCCAAGTTAGTCAGGGGGCGAGGTGCTAGCGGGAGAAGGAGCGATCGTAGCCGGGTTGATCTGATCGACGATTATGGTCTCGTCGATAGATACCGGGTCGATCATCCCGGAGGGAAAATGTGGACGTGGGCTCTTAATTAGCCTTCTGACAAGGTGGATAGCTACCTTGACAGAATGTTAGTTAGAGGAGCCGATGTAGATCTGTTAGATTGTCCTACGTTCCACTGGGTATGCTACTCGGATCACAAACTCGTTTGTGCCCGAGTGGCGTTAGACCATAGGCCTAGAATGGCTGTTTAATGGAAGTTCAATCTGTCTTTACTGAACAGGCGGGACTTCGAGGAGCAGCTAACTAGCTTAGTGCAGCGGGAGCTAGTGGGGGCGGTTATGGGGAATGTGGTGGGAGAGACTTAAGGATAGGATTAGGTCCTTCACCACTGATTTCAGCAAACGGCTCGCTCTAGATAGAGCTGGAAAGGTGAAGACACTTAAGGCTAATTTTTCCCGGGCGGAGGCTGGGGGTATCCCCTAGAGATAGCTGTAGTTAGGAAGGCTCTGGAGCGTTCTAATAGCGAGCGCTACATGGGCCAGTTAATTAGACATAAGTTAAGCAAGATGTCTTCCGAAGCTGTGAAAATGGGCGCAGATCTGTGTCGGGAAGAAGTCCGTCGAGGTGGCGATCGTTACATTCGGCAAGTCAAGACCCCGGAGGGATGTACTCTTCGGGTCACTGACGACATGTGCGAGGCGTTTCGGCGGCATTTTCGTGAGGAGGAGTTTCGTAGCTAATTAGCTGACTTTCCTCGACTTTCGCCGACTGAAACGGCTAACTGCGAGGGAGAGATCACGGAGGGCGAAATCTACGTGGCATTGAAGAAGGTCGACAGAGGCAAGTCGCCCGATCTGGATGGTTTGCCCTATGAATTGTACTTGAGACTGTCGCACATCTGTCGCTGTGTTGGGGAAGTCGAGACCATTGGTCACGCCTTCTTTCAGTGCAGAGTGGTAGTGCCGTTGTGCAAGTTTGTTGAAGGCCTCATGGTCCGCGTCTTGCGGAGAAAGACCATTGTCCTGGATGTCGTTTCTGTTTGTAGCAATGTGGTGCCGCAGATGTCGAGGGCTGAGCATTATGTGTTCTGTTGCTTACTAGGCGTTATGAGAGTCGTGATTTGGACGACGCGTCAGAAGGAATTCTATGGTGGCGAGAAGTTTGTTTCTTCCGAACTGATCTTGTTCTTTAGGCATCAGCTTAAAGTCAAGATTAGGACGGAAAGGCGGCGACTCACATCATCTGAATTTGGCGAAAGGTGGGTGAGTCTTGCGCGTCTGTGCCGTGTGAAAGGGGCTGACCTTGAGTGGCATTTTGATGCCGGTTAGGCATAGGATATTGTTTACCTGGGTTGAACTTGGGCAACCCATCCATGCTTAGGCTAGAGTAGGTTTCTTGGTGTTTATTTTTAGTTTCTTAGCATTTATGTAAACTTAGCTAAGGTATGTTTGCTCATTGGCCCCTTTTTTTTCTGTCCCCTTTTCTTTTCCTTTAGTTTAACTCCCCATCCCTCCCCTCTTTAGGTGCTCAGTGATTTCAGTTCTCTGGAGGATGCGGGACGCCTTTCGTTTTCGTGTGTGTGATCCTTTTCGTAATTTTGAGTGTGAATCAGTGCGTGTTTGTGTGAGTGGTTGGGATGGATAAATGTTTATCTATATTTTTTAAGTCCCGTGTCGATTTCGCCCAGTTAATTGATTTTACTGTCACATTTAGGATATGTGGGGTTTTTTTAATTACTAACATGATTTTGTTTAGTTTCTTGTACATATTTGTTTTCATATTGTATATATTCATTGGGGATTATTTTATTGTTAAATTTTTACGCCCCCCCCCAGACTTTACTGTACATACGGGGTTATTTAGGATTTTCATAGAGACAATGAGGTATTTTGGTGGTTGTAGAAAGAATGGTATGTATGAATGTGGTGTTTTGGTGAAAGGAATATTGTTTTGTATGCTTGGGTCAGTGCTTGCGACTGGCTAAGTTTAAATTTAAGACAATTGATGACCTTCCTTTCCCAACCCCCATTTTTGGCCTTGTGCCATATTTACTGTGTATTTTACAGTAATAAATATTGTCGCACATCTTTGTTCCGATTTTGACTGCAGTGTTCAACAACTGGTTTCGGTCGGGGTCCATCCCCAACCGGATTTCCAGGGGTGTGATCACTCTGTTGAAAAAGGGCAAGGTTGATCGGGGGAAACTAGATGATTATAGGCCCATAACTCTGCTAAACACAGAGTTAAAGATTATGGCCAAGATCTTGCAGGAGCGTTTGCAGTCAGTTGCCGAGTCTCTGTTGAGTCCTGAGCAGACTCGTTCCGTGAGGGGCCGAACAATTCAGAGCAATCTGCATTTGATCCGCACGATCATAGAGGGTGTAAAAGACGACGAAGAAGCCGCGCTGATCAATTTAGATCAGTCCAAGGCATTTGATAGGGTTGACCATCGCTTCCTTGCTACTGTCCTGCAGGCCGCTGGATTCGCACCCGACTTCTGCTGCTGCATTAGCCTCTTGTATCGCTCCCCCAGTGATCCCCCAGTACAGGTGAACGGAAAGTTGTCGAGCGCTTTTGTGCTGTCTAGGTAGGTTCGTGAGTTTTGTCCGCTGTCGCCTCTCCTTTATGCTTCTGCGTTGGAGCCTTTCCTTCGCCAGCTGAAGGACGAGGCGTGCAGTCCGGCCCTACGCGGGATCACCGTTCCTGGAGGGTCTCGAGCCAGGGTGTCCGCGTACGCCGATGACGTATCTGCTTTCGTGTCGTCCGACAGCGTCATTGAGGCGGTACAGAAGGCGCTTGATCGGTACGAGAAGGTGACAGGGGCCAAGATAAACCGCGGCAAGTCGGTTAGGTGCGGTTAGGTGCCTGGAAGGGGGTCGATCTTACGGGCCGCTTCGGTTGGACGGACGGTCCTGTCCGCATTCTTGGAGTGTGGTTTGGACCCGACCTCCAGCTGGAGAAAAATTGGTGTGAAGTACGAGCAAAGGTCGATTCTGCCGGTCACATTTGGAATCGACGGAGGTTGTCCGTGAAGGGCAGGGCGAGGTGTGTGCTATATACATTTCCCCTCTTGTCCTTTATCGATTGTCCGTACTTCCTCGCTGTGACGACCACAAGAAGGCGCTCGAGCGATTGCTATCCTCCATTTTATGGAGGGGACGCGTGAATCGGGTCGGCAGACGAGTCTGCACTAAACGTCCGTGTCATGGGGGACTGGGAATGCCACACTTGAAGAGTCACATTCATGCCTCTCGGTTGGCTTTTCTACGCTGCGCATTGATAGGAGGAGATCCGATTTTGGCAGGGATTGTTAGGAACGCGTTCCCTTGCCTTACTAACTGTGAACGGTGTGGTCTTGGTTTAGAAGAAACGGCTTCGCACGACTTCTACCAATGCCCCCTTGTCCGCCCCTTATGGGTCCATGTCGGCGAGCTGACGGCTCGTCTCGCTCCCGAAGAACTTGTGTCCATTGATCGCGCATACGCGTGTGACAATGTGTCGCCCCCGTATTCCGGGGTGAAACGAATGGTGTTTCTGACGCTGCTAGCCATGGTGATTTGGACGACGCGAAAGGAGGAAGTCTTGCGAGGCAACCGTCTTTCTCATCAGGATCTAATCCGATTCTTTGAGCATCAGCTCAAAATGAAGATTAAAACTGACAGAAAACAGTCTTCGGCGAAAGGTGGCTAAAAGAGGCGAGCTTGGTTCGTTTGAACGGGGCTAGCCTTGATTTTCTCTTCTAGGTCAACCTAGGTCACATCGGGGTGGTTTCCTGTGGAGCCCTCCCCTTGGTTAGGTTAGACAAGCTTCAGTGTACCTAGTTAATGTGAGTAAGTGTTGTTCCCAGCCTGTTCCCGGCTATCTCTTTTGTTATGATCCGAGTCGAGATTCCCAACCTCCCCAGTTTATTTTTGGCCCCCTTTTATCTCGACTGGGTCAGCCTTTTATTTCTCCATGCCCGTGTTATTTTATCTCTTTCCCACTGCCTTAACGAGAGTGCTTCTTGATTTTGTCCTATGGGCAGAATACAGTGGCCTCTCTGTTTTGAGGGTTGGACGGGCCCTACTAACATCAATTATGTTTAGTTTAAATTTGTTGTTTTTAGTTGATTATTGGGTTCATCTCCCTCCCCTCTCATTTTTTCATTATTAGATTTTTATGTATTTATTATCATCAAATTTTTATTGTGTGGGGCGCGTTTTGTAGGCTCCCCTTGTGAGGATGTGGTATTTTGGTGCATGGAGGATTGAATGGTGACGGACGAGTTCTTTTGGTGAATGTGGAATTTGTAACGTATGAAAGGGTCATGAATCTGATTAGCTAGGTATAAGATAGTTAGTGAAAACCAGCCTCTACCCCTCCCCTTTTCCGGCCTTGTGTCACAATTTGTACTTTGTGCAAATAAATATTCTAGTACATTTGTACACAAAATAACCCAACAGCTCGGATCTCAACAATGTCTTTTAATTCAATGAGGTAGTTATATCTGATGGAAAAATTATTCTGGTAACTAAGTTTTGGCACAACATCGTTCAGTGCATTTACAACTAAACCATTGTAAATAAATTTAATGAATATTATTCAAAACATGATCAATTAAAAACATTTTCACTTGAGGAGTCTTTTTAAAGGATTATCAAGAAAAGCATCCCAGTTTTAACTTTCTCCACTATTTTCAGTTTTTCATTTCTAATGAGAAGTCAATGTAACCTTTTAGCTGATTTCCTTTCAAGCATCCGCTCCAAAGCTGACTCTCGAAAAAGGTTAATCTAATATTTATGCATGATTTCGTTTCATCACCTGGTATGTTGCACACAACGTATGAGGCAGAGCGATATTAAGACACTTATTTACTGATCGTTTTTTTAATGGTAATAAAGAATGAACAAGACAGCGATGGAACAAAGTGAAGATTGAGTTTGACAAAAACCTAAATTAAAATTGTAGCACTAATTATACGTAACTAATTTGAAAGGATTTACATTTACAGAATTCATCATTATGCTATACACATCTATGAAAAGCTTATGTAAATGAGTTTGCCTGCTTCCGGTGATAGAAAATTTAAAAAGAACAATGAATAGGTGTTTTCGAATGGTTTCTTTAAATTGATGTGCAAGTTAATGCAGACACTTGAACAATACACAAATCTACCCAAACACAAATTTACTCATCCTTTTCATGCACAGAAAACACATATTTAAAATTAAAGAATTTTCAAACGTGGAGGATAAAAGTAATTTTGTAAAACACTAGAGACTGCATTTATTCTATTTTCACTTTTGAATGCTTCACATATTTTTCCTTTGGGGAGTGAACAGAAAATCACAAGCCCAGGCAAAATCAAATTTCAATAGGCAACATATTTTAGATATTTTTCTCCGTAGTTCTCAAATCCATCACTTTGATCCTTTCTAACAGTTATCATTATTATTATTATTATTATTATTATTATTATTATCATGACTACATATATATATATCCAAAGAAGTAATGGATTTTTCATTTATTAATCCGATAGATTTTATCACTTTAAAAGTTAGTTTTAGTTATAAACAGTATATTTATTTCTTGTCATCAAGTGTTCTGAATATTCGAGAAATCTTATTAGGGAAAAATATGCGCCTCCAGCATGATTTGAACATGCGTCCCTCTTTGCAGGAAAAACCCATTTAGACCGAGTCAACCACAAAGGGTGTTGTCAATCAAGCAAGTTCGATTAGTGCTTTATAAGCACAAATACTTCCAAGATTTAAAAAATGACCTCACTGGGTGCCCCTTACTTTCGGCCTTGTGCCACATCTAAGATATGCTTGGAAAATCGCTATTAGCCATTACAGTTTCTTAAAATAAGACATCGAATTTTGGTGAGTTTCATCCTTACTTACACTTTGAAAATATTACTTAATTGATGTTCGTGATATCAACTCATCTCTGTTTCAGATTATCTTCCTCTTTGTCGAAAGGATTCTAGGGTACGCGCGCATGACCTTGGAGTTTATATTCAGGAAATGACAAGGAGATACGGTCCCAGGATAATTCTTTTTTATAGGCTTTCAACTCTCATTATTACAGCCTGTTAGCGTATTATATACAGATTTTTAGACTATACATTTAACTGCGAACATCTTTGAGTTTGGCAATTTTAATGTTTATTATGTCAAGTGGCTTCATCATTCTCATAATACTAATAATGCCGATATCAAAATTTTTAACTATTCTGTTGTTCAATCTCTGTCAACTAGTTGACTTCCCTAATCGTTTCCGTTATAATTTTGACCAACATCCTCGTTACCCGATTTTTTTCTTTCCTACTCTCCTGACTCTTGTCGGGCAGTGCAACTCTGTCCTCTCGGCATTCGGATTATGCTGTAGTGCATGTAGATATTTCCTTTGAATCGTCTATTAGGCACAAAGCCTCTATTCACAAGTCTGTTACCAGCTTCCCGACTGAGATTCATTTTGCGATTTTCTTCGTACTGAAAAATTTTCTTCATACTGAAAATTATGTGTCTGAAGTTTCTTCTTGGGTAAAGGCCGGCATCAATTATTTTGTGCCTTCTCATAAATACCAGATCAAAACCATACTCTTCTTCTTGGTTCAAACAGGCTTGTTCCTCCACCATATCCCACAGGATTTACTTTTCCGAGTTATGCAGGCGGAGAGAAAAACGACAAAGGAGTAGGATTAATACTAGATAAAACATTTAACAAATGTGTTCTGGGATACTATCAACTATTCGAAAGAATTCTAGTAGTCAAGCTGAAAGGAAAGCCTTTCAATATATCTATCATAATAGTGTACGCACCGACAGCACAAAGTAAAGAAGAGGAAATCGAACTTTCTACTCCATGCTAGACAGTGCCAAGGCACTTTTCAAATCACAAGAAGTCATCATTTTCTTGGGAGACCTAAACGCCAATGTAGGCAAGGTGAGGGCAGGGGATATAGCAGGAAGATTCGGACTAGGAACCCGCAAGGAACGTGGAGAAAAATGGAGCCAAGGTGCACAACCAATGACCAGATAATAGCCAGCACATGGTTCCAAGAACACCCGAGACGCTTATGGAGATGGAGAAGATACGAGGAACACAAAGGAAACTTGAAATGGGACGCACCAAGAGACGCTTTAATGACATCAGCAAACAATATCATCCCAAAGGAGAATGAACGAAGGAATGTGACAGAGAGAGTTTGGGAAACACACAAACACACACACACACATATATTTTTTAATTTTTTTTTATAGAAATTGGAGTAGATTTGAACAGCGAAATTAGATTAGGATAATTTTGTTTACTGATGGAAATCTGATCTCACCCATTTGGAATTGGGTTATTACAAAGACAATGGGAGATGATTGAAATAACTTTTATCGTTTAAAATTTGATATAGAGCTTACTCAGGCTATGAGAACTTTGAAACTCACATGGTTTGGGGTTGACAGCGACACTCACGATAATAGATTTATGATCAGTCAGATTTATCTATATAAACGCGTAGTTATGCTGAAAAAGTGGTAAACGGAAGAGAATTCTTGAAGAAACTGGAGAGGCCGCGACCCTTACAGGTCGCGGCGCTAAAAGGCCGACGAGAAAGGCCGACGAGAAAGACAGCCGAGAAAGGCAGCCGAGAAAGGCCGACGAGAAAGGCAGCCGAGAAAGGCCGACGAGAAAAGCAGAAGGGAGAGACCGCGATCGGTCGGCATATAGCCGTCACATGCGTGAGCAACCGCAGGCGACCGTTACGGGTCGCGATGCTACACGTCAGACAGAACAGGCCAGACGGAAGAGCCAGTCGGAAGAGGCAGACGGAAGAGGCAGACGGAAGAGGCAAAGAGTGGTTGGCTGGTCTGCCGTCGAGTGCAGTCAAACTGGAGAGAGAGGTCGGAGATTGGGAGTGACGTCAGAGGTTGGAGCCAGGCGCCCGCTTACATATTTTGTTGAGATACTTACGAAGAAGCGAATTACTCCTCCAACGTCTAAGACTACTACTGCTACTATTATTACTACCACTGGAAACGGAAACGTCGAACAAGCTACAATAAACAAGAGTCGCATATCGTCCTGAGACGATTTCCCAACAAGCTAATCACAACCCTCTCTCTCTGTGTCTAGTATCCAGTGTATGAGTTTTTACGTCAATTATTTTCATTTCTGTAACCCGTTTCTTTTCTATACTATTCTTTTTTGCTATATGAAAAACATTAACAATTCAACCATTGCAGATATATATTTTGGTGCATTCTAAATTTCTTAGCACAAACTTTCCAGCCGTGTCTAGATCTTCAGTCGACCGTGAATGGATGAACATCACTTCTGCTTTCTGGATCAAACCAAACACAACGTGGGCAGGAAGCAGGATTAAACCAGTGGACCGGTCGAATGATCTACGGATGATTAGGGGACCTACGGTCACTCCCTTAAGTTCGGTTAAGACCGAGTAGACACCTCAACCCAGAGAGTAAGACGTCGGAGGTTGAGGGGCTGGGACGAAAGTGGTTAGACTGGTAGCCGTTACCAGAATAGACCCGTGGAAATTACCACGACCGTCTGAAAGAGGAGAGATGGTTGCATTTGTGTTGTCCAGTCGGGACCAAGTAAGACCAGAGAGGACTCTAGTCTTCGGACTATATTGGTCTAAAAAGGAGATATGGAAGAAAAAAGGAGGAGGAAAAAGAAACAAAACACGGAGCGGTGGGCCTCAGGTAAGTCACTTCTTGGTTTCCTTTGTTCGCTCATTGCACTTAGATCTGCCAGTAATATTGTTAATCTTGTTTTTGTCGACTTTGTACGCAGTTGAAGCGCCACCGCCGTGTTAAGTATTTTTCCTTTCGTTCTGTCGTTGAAAGTGGTAGTTGAGAAGACGCTAGGATGAGCGTAGCAGGATCAGACGCCACAGATGACCTTGGGGACGTGGGAGTCCCCGAAATATCGATGGGGTTCAGGAGGCTGATAGGTAGCATGAAGCTACCTACTTATAAAGGAACCCTGCGGACCTGCACGGATGGATTCTGTCCATTCAGAAGAAACAGGTGATCTATGTTCTCTCGGACCAAGAAATGGTGCTCCTTAGCTTACGACGCCGTAGCGGAGCAGGTGACCAAGTTTATAGGGAGGTGGTACAGAGAAAACCCGGTCCTGACGTTCACCGAGCTTAAATCCGGTCTGGTGCGGCAATACGCAAGTGAGCGTACGGCCATTGAGGCAATCAGGAAATTATTTCGGCTACAGCAACAAGAAGGAGAGACTAATGAGGAGTTCGGGGAAAAATCGCGGGCATAGCGGCGTTAGCTTTTCCGGAGTTGGCAACTCGGGACAGTGGTCCTATTCAGGCCTTGTTGGCCGATGTGTATGTGGACGCGTTGAGCGACACGGACCTGAGGGGTGATGTTCTGAAGGGAGGACCGGTCAGCCTGGTTGCAGCCACAGAGGCGGCTCAGACCAGCGAACGTCTCTGGGATAGAATAAGAGGGGGTGTAGGTAGGAACTCCCGAGGGGCCAAAATAATGATGAAAAAGAAGGATCGGGTGCGGATCCAGATACGGGACCCGAAAGAAGAGGTGGAAGAGGACTGGTAGGCTGAGGCAGTTCCCAATAGGAGAGCCTGGGATCTACGTTATGGGTTTCACAAGCCCACACTGAGCCCACACCGGGCCGATATGGACTTGCAAGTAAGGTCGGCATCGGGCTCGCGACTGTCCGACAAATTATGGAGGCGACCCACGGTCTTTGGGGCGAACTACACGACTTGTGGCGAGTTCGGGCACAAAGCTCGATGGTTTACGACAGAGGGAGACCGTAAACTTGGGTTAAAGCGAGTTAATACGCTGGTACCCCCTGCCGAGAAGGAAAAGGATCCGGGAAACGCCGATGGGTCACCCGTAAAAAAGTAAGAGTCAGGGTGGCCCTAGTGCAAATAAGACCTCTGAGATGCTGGACATGTGGTGTGGTTGGGCACTTTTCGGCCAGTTATAAGGAGCGAAGGTGTTGGCGCTGTGGAGGAGCGGGTCACCTGAAACGAACCTGTCCTCGCAGGAGAAAGATGGACCACACCGAACAGAACAACCCTAACTCGAATAGTCCGAGAAAAGAGAGTCACCCGAGCTCTACCCCAACCAGGAGGGCCCCTAGACAGAAATAGGATCCACTAGAAAAAGTTGAACTCCTGTCACCGACTCCTACATCTCGGTTGTCGAGAAAGCGAGAGGGAAGGAGAGAACGTACAGAAAGGAGAAAGGCACAGGTATACCGTTTGCTGAAGGAAGGGCCAGACTTCACCTGTAGTGTGTTGCTGGGAGACAAGAAGTTGAAGGCCCTTGTCGATACTGGAGCTTCAGTGTCACTGGTTAGCTCCAAGGTTTTTAGACAGTTGGGACTGAAAACGAAGCTTAGTCCCGTCGATCTACTAAAAAGTCAGGCTGATAGTAGCAGGATGAGGATAGAGGGTATGACGTGGCTACCTTTCCAGTTGGCAAGAACCAGGGGTAAACTTAAGGTTTATGTGGCACCTGACTTGTGTAGTGAGCTAATTTTGGGGAGTGACTGGCTTAGGCAGAATAAGACGCAGATCCGTTTCGACCCCGCCACCCTAACATTGGATGAGGTAGGGATACTGTTGGGAGAGGATAATTATGAACAATTGCCAATGGTGGCCCAGATATAAAGCTTCCCCCTAGGACTACTGTATCTGGGAAGGGCAAGATTTTAACAGAAGTGGTGCTGAACAATGACCTGTACCAAGTGGTCCCTATTGATAGGTATGATAATATTGAAGGGGAAATAACCGTGTGTGATTCGTTGGTGAAGAGGTCAGGGACCGTTCCGTTACTGTTAATCAATACTGCCAATAAAACTATTAAAATAAAGCACGGAGAGGAGCTGGCACAGGCGTGCCCAGTGAGAGAAGTCGAACAGGTGAGAGTATGGAATGGGAATAGGCCTGGGAATAAGATGGGTAGTGATGAAATAAGGGATGAAGATATAACAGCCCCTGAGCGTTATAGGAGGAAATTTAGGGTGTTGCTGAACGGTAATCGGGAGGTAATAGCCATTACCGATGAGGAACTAAGACAGTTGAAATGAAGATAGATACGAGTAATCACCCACCTATTAAGTTAAGACCGTATAGGACCCCAATCCACAAAAGAAAATTAGTAGAGGACGCAGTGAATGAAATTATGGAATCAGGGATGATCGAAAGATCCAAATCTCCCTGGAGTTTTCCAATAGTAATTGTTGAAAAAAAAAGATGGAGGGTATAGGTTTTGTGCGGATTTTTGTCAATTAAATGCTATTACGAAACCGCTGACAGTGCCCCTCCCCTTAATTGATGATATTCTAGCTCTTTTAGGAAAGTCTAAATGTTTTTCCACCTTGGATTTGAGGTCGGGATATTGGCAGGTAGCACTTAGCAAAAAGGATCAGGAAAAGACCGCTTTTACCTGCCACATGGGTCTCTTCAATTTCAGAGTTATGCCGTTTGGGTTGGCAAACGCCCCGGGTGTATTTAGTCAGTATTGTATTGAATGGCACTGAGGACATCATGGTGCTTTCTAAATCACCGGAGGAGCATTTTGAACATCTGCAGAAGGTGTTCGATAGGTTAAGAGAGCATGGATTAAAGTTAAAATTATCAAAGTGTCAGAAAGAAGAGACAATGTACTTATGGTTTATCATAAACAAAGAAGGAATAAAAACGGATTTAGACAAAGTTGAGATTATAAGAGCCATGCCAGCACCGAAGACCGTAAGAGAGATTAGGGGATTTATTGGAGCCATCGGATATTACCGGAGGTTCATACCAGCATTTAGTCGGCTAGCAGGCACTCTAATAGCTCTAAGAAGCATGCTAGGTTTAAGTGGACCGAGGATTGTCAGCGTGCATTCGAGGCCCTAAAGGACCAGCTGACATCTGTACTCCTGTTGGCCTACCAAGATCTGAGTAAGCCCATGGTGCTGTACACCGATGCTAGTTGGAGCCGGGTGTGGATGATAAAGCATTCCAAATTAATGTGATCAATTCACAGGCGTTGAAGGAGAGACTTGGTTGGAAAGACCAGGAAACGAGTGAAACGGAGATTGTTTCCTACCCGTACTGGAGAGAGATTATTAGCAAAGCCAAGAGGATAGCGAGATAGCAACTATCAGGTCCAGGGTAGAGGCAGAGCGTACCTCCAAATATATGGTGCATGATGGAGTTTTGTATTACCTTTCAGGAAGAGATGAGGAAGTAAGTTTAAAAATGGTGACACTTGAGAAGTTGAGAGCTTAACTTCTAGACCAATGCCATAGGAGGTTAGGACACCTGGGAATTGATAAGACGTATGGATTAATAATGAGAAATTACTACTGGCCTAAGTTGTTTAATGATGTTGGGAACCATGTAAAAAAATGCGTAACATGCCAAATACAGAGTCGAAGGAGTAGGGTTACCCCAGTATTAGAAACGGATGTTCCGAATTATCCGTTTCAGAAAGTAAGCATAGATATTTCCGGGCCCTATGTAGAAACACATAGAGATAATCTTTACATAGTGAGTTTTGTGGACTGGCTGACGAATTGACCTGAGGTATTTGCCATACCGGATAAGAAGGCATAATATAATACTGAACGAAATATTCCCTAGGTATGGGGCCCCCGAATAATTGGTTACCGATAATGGATCGGAGAATGTGAATCAGATTATGAGAGAGACGTTGGGAGAATTAAACATACAGCACATAACCACCTCTCCATATCACCCCCAAAGTAACGCTAAGGTAGAGAGATTTCATAAGACCCTCGCTGACGTGTTAGCTAAACTCAACAGAGAATAATAGGGAAAATTGGGATTTATTTGTAACCCAAGCGTTAGCAGCTGTGAGATTTTCAATGAACGAGACGACAAAATGTTCCCCTTATTACTTGATATATGGCAGGGATGTAGTCTTACCTATAGACAATCTGTTACGACCTAGGAGGAAGTATTTAGGAAATAAAAAATCGTCTTAAAACAACAGCATAAAATTTTTACACAGGGGTGGAGGAGGATTCAAAGAGCCCAGAAAAGGCGAAAAGATAGGGTAAATAAAAACAGAGAACAAGTTTCCTTCCAGATAGGTGATTCAGTGTATTATAAAATACACCTGAGAGAAGTTAAATTGGACCAGAGATGGAGTCCATACCATAGGATCGAGGAGCAGACGGGTCCGGTTTCTTTTGTGATCTGGGACCAATTGACCGGGCAGATAAAGAGAGTGCATGCGGATTATATAAAGCTAGCTGAAATAGGAGAATGAAAAGGAGCCAAAGCAAAAACTCAACAGAAAAGGCTGAGGAAAACTACGTTGGTAGAACCTGAAGGGTTAGAGACTGAGAGTGAAGGGAGTGAGGAGATTTAAATTAGCCCAACTTCCCTTCGAAGGCTGAGGGAGGCAAGTCGGACCCCAGCGGGACATTCTGAGGAAACAGGGATTGAGCCTTAGGGAAGAAGAACTGAATGAATGGGAAGAGGAGGATGAAATTCCGTTAGCTCAATTGCAGAGTAAATTGCGGGCTGAAAAAGCACCTAGTGTTAATGAGGAATTACCACTAAAACGGCGATTGAGGGGAGCGGTGCACCCCGAACCCAAGGATTAAGTGAAACCAGTACAGTGGCTGTGGTGAATGAGTGACGGTCTGGGACTAACTGTGCATTTATCAACAGTGATGGTGAACTGTGTGGTTGACCCCATGCATACACGGCACTGGTGGTGATGTGGGTCGGTGCTTGAGATATCGCTCTAAGATGTAACCACCCGCTCAAAAAAATAAGAGAATGATTGAGTAAGACTAATTATTCTCTCCATCTCTTTGCAGACATAGACGAGAGGAGGCTCGTGGTACTGACGATGCTAGTTATGGTAGCTAATACCTGGGAACACAGTGAGAATACTGTATTTAAGAAGACTAACGAAGTGATTATAACTAGATCAAAGTGGTTGATAGACCTGCAGCCGTATGAGAAGTTACTGGGTCAGTTGAAGACCGAAGTGGATAAACTAGATACAGCCAAGAACCAAAGTCACCGGAGACTATTTACAGACTCCGGAATATACCCCTTAGCTCAGGAATCCCTACTACTTGAGAGAAAATGGAAGGATATAAGTTACTATTTGAAAGGAATAAATTTGTTACGGATCAGGCAAAAGAGGTCAGTATTACCTATAGTGGAAAAGGCATTAAGCACGTTGTTTGGTACAGTCTGCGAGAGTAATTAAGAGGAAATTAGAGGCGGTAGAACAGAGACAACAAACAATGGCTCAGTCGGTTAAAGAGAGCGTATCTATACTCAATGTTACTAGGCTGGAATTGAGGGAGTATCAATTGGTTGATTTCTCACCTACAGTTTTTTAGAAAAGAAGTGATAAATGTAACCACGTCTGTAACAACCGAATTACAGAAATTAGAGGGGTTTTTGCAAAGGTATTTTCAATTATTAACTATAATGAGTAAGGTACGTCAAACAAGTCACTCTTTAACAATGTTGATTGAGCATGTGAGAGCACAATTAGACATGCTGTCGCTGGGACCCCTGTCTCCGAGTATAAGAACCCCGGAACGATTAAGAGAAGTTTGAAGAGAATGAGGCTTTATTAGAGCTGGTAGGAACGAATGCCAGTGGATGGACGGGATTGTGGGAACCCATTGTAAGAGAGATTGCTAAGATGTCGCTAGAAAAGATGCCGGCGTTGTTAAAGCCAATCGATAAGATTGATCTTGGACGGTTGAAGTCGGAGTTAGATAAGATAGGTATGCCGAATACGGGCTGGAAAGAGAATTTGGTTGCAATAATAACCTGGCCGACTGTTGTGGGAATTATACTAATGATAGTCGTGGCCTTGCTGGTTTGGTGGTGGTTGAAGAGGCGTGCGGTGTTGTCGACCGGGCAGAATAAATTGGCACGAGAGTGCATGAGTGAATGAGGGATTCCAGTTAGTGCACATTACCAACGTAGGTCCGACCCGAGTGTATTGGGACCCCTAACTGATATTGAAGAAGAGTCCACGATTGTCGTGGAAGGAAACCAACAAAAGATTCGACAAAGCCTGTTGTGAAGGCGAGACAAAATCGGAGGGACAGATTTACGAAATAAATCGAAATTAAAGTTTTTTTTTTGTAATGAGACTGAAATAATTAGTAAGGAGTGTTGCGAACTCTAATAATTGAGAAAAAAAAGGAAGAACATTCGAACTAGTGAACTATGTGAAAAGGTTCTACTACACGAATTCACCACAACAGTGAAATTTAACCGGAAGTTGCATGTCCATATGTATCGTAAGGACAATAAAAATGTAAATGGGCATAATGAGCCCTAAGAAGAACTGAGGACTCTACCTTTGCATGCTGGATGTTTAAGTAGACCTTAGTCAGAAGCATGTTGGACTGGGTTTTCTGATATTTTACTGATAGGAAAGATCGTGTGTTATTTACTAGGAAATGATAGATGGGTAGGGGAGGAAATGTGGCAGAGAGAGTTAGGGAAACACACAAACACACACATATATTTTTTAATATTTTATTGAAATTGGAGTAGATTTGAACAGCGAAATTAGATTAGAACAATTTTGTTTACTGATGGAAATCTGATCTCACCCATTTGGAATTGGGTTATTACAAAGACAATGGGAGATGATCGAAATAACTTTTATCGGTTAAAATTTGAAATAGAGCTTACTCAGGCTATGAGAACTTTGAAACTCACATGGTTTGGGGTTGACAGCGACACTCATGATAATAGGGTGTGGAATAAGGGTCGATTTATGATCAGTCAGATTTATCTATATAAACGCGTAGTTATGCTGAAAAAGTGGTAAACAGGAGAGAATTCGTGAAGAGACTGGAGAGGCTGCAACCGTTACAGGTCGCGGCGCTACAAGGCCGACGAGAAAGGCCGACGAGAAAGGCCGACGAGAAAGGCCGGCGAGAAAGGCTACGAGAAAGGCTGACGAGAAAAGCAGACGGGAGAGACAGCGATCGGTCGGCACATTGTCGTCACGTGCGTGAATACCCGCAGGCGACCGTTACGGGTCGCGGTGCTACACGCCAGACGGAACAGGCCAGACGGAACAGGCAGACGGAAGAGACAAAGAGTGGTTGCTTGGTCTGCCGTCGAGTGCAGTCAAGCTGGAGAGAGAGGTCGGAGATTGGGAGTGACGTCAGAGGTTGGAGCCAGGCGCCCGCTTACATATTTTGTTGAGATACGTACGAAGAAGCAAATTACTCCTCCAACGTCTAAGACTACTGCTACTAATATTACTACCACTGGAAAGGGAAACGTCGAATATGCTACAATAATCAAGAGTCGCATATCGTCCTGAGACGATTTCACAACAAGCTAATCACAACCCACTCCCTCTCTCTGTCTAGTATCCAGTGTATGAGATTTTACGTCAAATATTTTCATTTCTCTAACCCGTTTCTTTTTTATACTATTCTTTTCTACTATAAAAAAAATTCAACCATTGAATAGTTGTTTGTTCGGCTTACTGCAGATATATATTTTTTGCTGCATTCTAAATTTCTTAGCACAGACTCTCCAGCCGTGTCTACATCTTCAGTCGACCGTGAATGGATGAATATCACTTCTGCTTTCTGGATCAAACCAAACACAACGTGGACAGGAAGCAGGATTAAACCAGTGGACCGGTCGAATGATCTACGGATTCTCAGGGGACCTACGGTCACTCCCTTAAGTTCGGTTAGGACCGAGTAGACACCTCAACCCAAAGAGTAAGACGTCGGAGGTTGAGAGGTTGCGACGAAAGTGGTTAGAGAAGACAAAACGAATGGATGACTGATGAGATTCTCGACATGATGCAAAGGAGACAGAAAACTCTGCCAAGATACGGGACGGAATACAAAAAATTGCACAAGACCAAATGCAGGCCAGCTGAAGAAGAGTGGCTGTTGTGGTGTCCTCTTCTCTTCTCTCCTACTAATCTTATAGTAGGCGGAAGAGTCCAACATAGACCCTTTAAAGAAAGGGTCTATGTTGGACTCTTCCGCCTACTATAAGATTAGTAGGAGAGAAGGCCTTGGGAAAGCAGTCGAATAGATTGAACTCTGGGTCAACCGACACCCACTCACTAGGCGTGTAATACTCTTCTGTTGTACTTACTATTTAATATATGTTATATCTGTAACACTTGTTTTGTTATTTCTTTAAACATTTACTTTGTCACAACAGTGGCTAAACAATTTTTTTTGCATATACAAGATCACAGAAATAATAAATGAAATCTACAACAGTGGGGATATACCAGAAGATTTAAGCAATGCTTAAGAAACCAGACGCAAACGAATGTGAACTCAATTAAACAATCAGCGTAATGAGCCACGTAACAAAACTCATCATCCGTATTCTGATGAATAGAGCAGGAAGCAGAATCAGGCCAGATATGGAGCAAGAAAAGTGCAGGTTCGTTAAAGACACCGGGACAAGGAACGTGATATTTATGCTCAGAATGTTATCAGAAAGAGCAGTACAAATGCAGAAGGACGTGAAACTATGTTTCATAGACTACGCAAAAGCCTTCGACAAAGTTCGCCACAAGGATCTGTTGGAACTGCTCAACAACCTTGATATATTCGGGAAAGATATTAGAATAATCAAGAACTTATACTAGCAGCAAAAAGCATGCATGCGCCTAGAGAACGAGTTCAGCGAATATACAAAAATAGAAAGAGGTGTAAGGTAAGGATGTGTCTTCACACCGGACCTATTCAACCTATACAGCGAGCCAATTGAAAATCCTACAGGGATTCAGCATCGGCGGCCATAATCATAAGATACGCAGATGACACAGTACTGATACCAGACACGGAAAAGAAATTACAAAACCTCCTACAGAAGGTAGCGAAGGAGAGCGAGAAGAAGGGACTAAGCATAAACTACAATAAGACAGAATGCATGGTCATCAATAAATGAATGAATCCGAAATGCAATTTGCAGGTCGGGGACACTGAAATCAACCAGGTGTGGAAGTTTAAATATCTGTGAAGTGTTTTGGCAGAGTACGGAGAGTACGAGATCCGTAGACGTATTGGGATGGCCAAGGGCACATTCCAAAAGCTTGGTAGAGTATTGCGAGACAGGAGGATTTCTTTGGTAATAAAGAAAATAATACTGAGCTGTTACGTGACATCTGTCCTCCTTTACGGCAGCGAATGTTGGACGAAGTCCTCAAAAATGAAGAAGAGTCTCGAGGCGACGGAGTTGTGGTTCTACAGAAAGATGCTAAGGATATCATAGACCGGGCTTGTGAGTAACGATAAGGTCTTGGAGAAGATGAAAACAGGGAGGAGACTTATACTTAACATCAGGAAGAGGCAGCTAAAGTTTCTGGGGCACGTAATGAGAAAGGAGGGTCTGGAGAATCAAATACTCACAGGTCGAATAGAGAGACAAGGGAAAGCAATGCATGACATACTTAGCGGGTCTGAGCAAGTGGATGACAGAAAATAGTCTGGGGGAGGTGGAAGAGGGACGAAACTTATTGAGAGCTACAAGGGATAGGGGGAAGTGGATAGCCATTATCGCCTACGTCCAGAAAAGAATAGCTCTCATCACAACAAACGCTTATTTGTATCTTCTCGTAATAATTGTATACGTGTCCTCAAGGAGTGAGGTACCATAAAGACTCTCAGTTTTGGGGTCTCGTGACTACTGGCGATTCTATAAAAGGGTTTTAAATAAGCGTAAGTCCTTAAAAATTTCTATCTTAGATCAATTTAAACTTCTATCATCTTCTAATTTTACTCTAGTCTCATAAGGAATACCTTTGTCTGACATTTCACATAGAACTGTGTCTCTACTGTGTAATATCCATCATACCCTCTATCATCTCCAAACGATCTCCACAAAGTATGTGAACTTGATCGTATCCCTGCAATTGTCTTTACGAAATGTACCCCTGAACTGACTCTTGTTCATTCCAAACTCTACAATAGATACTTTGCTACTTCTTGTTTCCAGATTGTTGAGAATCTTCTTGTGTAGTTCCTGTTTTTGAGAAATCTAGCGAACTGCCTGATCCTTCAGATTATCGACATATTAGTCTTTACTTCTCTCTCTTTCTCTCTCGCTCTTGCAAAGTACTAGTTGCTCTAATATATCAGGGATTTGGTTAAGCATCTCACCACACACTGTCTTCTTTCAGACAAAAATAGTTCCCGATTCTTGGTTATTGCTTAAACAGTTTTAAAACTTTAAATAAGAATGGCCAAGCTCGGGCTGTTGCTTTAGATATTTCGAAAGGATTTGACAGCGTTTGGTATACTGGTCTTCTTCGTATGTTTAAAGAGTTAAGATGTTTCTTCCTGTTTCTTTGATTTTTTTTCTACAGAAATATAAAATTGTGTCCTTATTCAAACGTCCAACGTGGAATTAAGTGATAGTGATAAGTGCAATATGCCAACATTACAACAAAGTTAACTGCACTGATCGTAGTAAGAAGGTAGGGGAGCAACACTTGGATCCAGGAAGAGTGTACAGATAATACACTGATACTATGATCCTAAGCAGAAGTGTCAATTCATACGTAAATATTCATACGAGGACTATGGTTGTTATTTAATATTTAATTAAATCCACATTCATTCTTCATTATTTATATAATAAAAAATTATAGTTCAATAATCAACAATTGAAGTTTGAAAACTTTTTCAGATTGAAAAAATCTTTAAGCATGAATTTATACAGCAAATTGGAGTGTTCAAAAATAAATCTGATTAATTAGAAATTCGGAAATTTGTTAGTTAAAATATTATGTGTGAAATTCAACCTTTACAATGAAACAATCCTGAGAGTTCTACCAGAATTTCTCATTGGCGGTCACAATCTTAACAAAATTAAAAATGCGTATGACACAGTGTTGATAGCAGGCACAGAAAGGAAACTACAGGAACTTCTACATAAGGTAGTGAGAAAACTCAAGAAGAAACGCCTAATCAATTATAAAAAAGATAATATATGGTTGTCAACAAAAGGATGAGCCCAACATGCGAATTACTAGAGATAAAAAAATCATGCAAGTATGAAAATTTAAATACCTAGGAAATGTTTTAACAAAGGTCGGAAAATGCTACACCGAAATCTGAACGGGCATTAGAATAGCGAAAGGTACATTCTAAAAACTAAGTAAAGTATTAAGAAACAAGAACATTTCGTTAGAAACAAATAAACAAATACTGAAATGTTATGTAATATGGGTCCTCGTATATTTGGCAGTGAATGCGGGACAATCTCATCACAGTTGAAGAAGAGACTTGAGACAACAGAAATATGGTTTTATAGAAGTATGTAAAGACCGAACATATGAACAACGATGAAGTTTTAGAGAAAATAGAAACAAAAACAAGACATAGAATCAGAAAGAGGGAGTTGAAATGTTTGAGGTTATAATGAGGAAAGAGGGCACAGAAAATTTGACACTCATATGACATACTGAAGGTAAAAGGGACAGAGGAAAACAGCGCATAATCTACCAAACGAAGTTGTGTAAATGGTTGGCAGAACAGGAATTAGGGGAGATATCAAAAAGAAACTAAGAGCTAAACAGGACAGGAAATTGTAGAGGTCCATGATCACCCACGCCCTGAAGGGTCATGGTACATAAAAGAAGAAGAAAAGTCAGCGAAAAAAATACTGAATAATTTCGCTTATAAAATTAATGGCTTGGGAAGTAAAATATTTTAAATACTTTTCATTTATTTTCTAAATTTCAGATGAAGTTCTTTATGGGTAATGTTATCTGTTAACAGAAGAGCATATCTTGCTTTGAAAATTAAAAAAAAAGTTTTCAGTCATAGTGAATATACTGAGATAGCCTTAGAGACGCGTGTACTTTCAGCTTGTAGTCTGATGGTGAGGGAGGAGATTATCAGCGTTTTAGAAGAGAAGAGGATAAAATTTTCGTTGTAATAGTCTATGAAATAATGAGAGAATTAACTTTTCCAGATATTACAAATAGTCTTCTCAATCCTCTGTAACACTTTGCACGTTAGTGGCACTCCCGCCTTGCTCGGGGTGTATTGTCTTAAAACAATATGCATGTAGAATATGCTGGCTGTTGCGAAAATACAATAATATAGAGTCAATAATATGTACAGAGTCACTTTCCTTTCGACTTAAAAACATTTTGATCTTTCCAAGATGATTGTTTGTTTCAAAGTACAGGTAAAGATATATATATATATATATATATATATATATATATATATATATATATATATATATATATATATATATATATATATATAAGTCTACCATTCATTCGTGCTTTTAATATTGCTGCCACATCTGGTCTGGGGCTCCTGCTATATATTTAGATATCCTTGATAAAATCCCAAAAGAATCTAAATGTTATTGGCCCGTGCCTGGCATCTCGGCTTCAGTCAATTTCCGACCGCCGTAATGTAGCTTCCATATGCCTTTTCTATAAATATTTTCATGCTAATTGTTCTGGTGATTTTTCCTCTATGGTAACTAGACTCTATGACTTTAAGCGCAGTATTAGATTGGCGGAATTTCTTTTACAGTTGAAATAGGTCGATATAACCGTAAGTTCTTTGCTAATAGTTTATTTTCTCGCATTTCTGGCTTGTGGAACTTTCTCCCAGCTTCTTGCTCTCAAGTCAAATTTGATCTTCTTTGAAGAAACCTGTCAGAATTAAAGTGGAAATCTATGGAAAGTTTAACTCGAGTAAATAAAGCAGTTCCAATAAGGATTTGATATATCTTGGTAAGAGAAAGGTCGGACATTGGGATTATCGCTTATTCATATGTAATAATTTTACCCATTTCACAAACATCAACATCTCACCGTAAGTAAAACACTGTTATAATCATTTACTATGCAGCTTTGATTTAAAATAGCATAGTGAAATCGTTGCTATCTAAATACAATAAATAAAAATACAATGCAAACACTCGGAACTATAATCTGAAGTGAATCCAAAAATTAAAAATGAAGCTTAATAAAAACGAACTGGAAATTAATAAATGAAGTAACAATGGTTTTAAAATATGTGAGCGGTAAAACAGTATTTTATAATGAAATAGCGAAAGCAAATTCGAAGTCTTATAGAATTGGATTGGTTTGTTGGTTGATATTGGTTAGCGACATATCAATCTCTATGGGTTATTTAATGCCAAAATTTAAATATATTAACCACAATCTTATGCTTTCAATTAAATATATTTTGAACGCAATTGTATACCTTCAATTACAGATATTTTGTACATAATTTTATATTTTCAGGGTAAACGTATGTTTTATAGATATAGAGTTTGTACATGATCTGTTTTAGGTGTTATATGTTTTGTTAGAAACCTATTTCTCGAAGGTAGGACAGTTTCAGTATTTTCAAATAGTTTTCTCATACTGGGGCTAAGTAAGTACATTCAGTTAAAATGTGTTTCACCGTGAGTGCGGCTTGGCATGTTATACTTTCTTCAGCAAGTATGAATGGATGAAGTATGTGTAGTCTATGTTCAGTCGAGTCAACATTACCTCGGCCCTTTTCCTTTTCTTGACACCTTGATTATACGAAACTTGATATTTCCATTGTCGCCCCAGCGCCTCCACCACTTCTGTTTAATGAACATATTTATTTCACTTTTCAGGTCCGTATAAGGGATCCCAAAACTATTATTATCAAGGGTTCAACTCGGGCAGACTTTGCAGCCGAGTCTACCTGGTTGTTCCTGTACTAATGCCACTCATTTCTCTACAACATGATGTGTGATGTAGCGGCTCGCGGCGGTACTAAATTCCGTTGCTGCATCTTATGAGAAAAACCACGCGGATGCAAATTTGTTCTCTACGGCAATTAATTTCTTCCACGTTTATTTTTTTCAAACTTGTGAATTGCCAAGTGAAGGAAACAGAAAGACGACTAGCGGCACTGTCTTAGCGGCAGACTATTAAACTGCTCTCTTAACATCTTAATTCCGTCAGCAACTCCCTTTAAGTTAAGTCTTTCGTGTGGATGCGCTTTACACTTTAAATTGTTCAAAGACTTCATTTTGAGTATATTATCTGCGTGTTTTTTTAAATTTTTTATTGTTGATGTCCACAAGTAGATTACCACTTCTCATTCTCCTCACTGTTCGTCGATATGCACTGCTAGTAATGACTTTTCGATCAAGAATGGTGACAGATTGGTCAGAGGATATTCCTTCAGAGATTCAATTATTATAAATTTTGGTAATTCCGTTCTGACTTCTGTTTCTTAATCAGAGTCAGAAAGATTACTTTTAGTCTTTTATTTATATTTGCCATTTGATTTGTTTTTTTTTGTTTTTGCATTGGTTCTGTTCTCCCCCACCAACCACGGAGTCCAATTACTATTAGGAATTTAACAAGGGCGCTAAACCCATTCGCCTTGATTGAGACGGGAATACATCTATCAGTATACTCTCGTCGCGAGAAGAATTTGAGTCTCTAATAATTTTGAGCTTCACTACCTAAAAAATGTAACGACTTAATTTGAAAGTGTTCAAAATTTCTTTCTCGTCGACTAGATTGTCATTCACCCACCGTCTTCTAGCCCTTTTGAAATAATAATGGCTTGGTGTTTGCTTGTTATATGATCAGTTTGTGAGAAAATGTTGGGCTTACTTATATAGGTGCTCAGGATTAACATGACCAGCAAACTGATCGGATCGGACCTCTCCGACCACCCATTTTGCCCAAGTAAGGAACAAAGAAGTGTATTGTCTGTCACGTGACCACTTATAGACCCAGATAATACATTCTTAGCCTCCAGGTTTTTGTCTTCAGCCATTAAGAGTCGCCACCTACGGCAAACAGGTGACCTCATAGTGGAAAGTTTACCTCTCTTTATAGGTGAAGTCGGCGTATTCTACGGCTCCAGCCAACAGGTCGATCACTGAATTGGAATGGATGTTCAATGAAACAAGTACCGCATGAAAAAATGTGATTATGTTTCGATAACTTGTTTGTACAATTATTGCTAGTAAGACAACAATAATTTTTCCTTATTTGAACGGATGGAATTTGTAATCTCTCTATATATATACTGAACTTGTGTAGTTTGGTTAGAGAAAAGTAACAAAGGTGAAGCAATACCTATTATGGTGAAAGTATACTAATTTATTTATGCTTGTAAAACTTATTATCATAAAATGTATTATCGCAAAATACATAGAATGAGAAACAAACAATCTATATCTGTATTCTTGCCCGTCTCTTCATAAAAGTTGAAATAATTAAGTCGAAAAATTTATTTTCCAGATCTAAATTACTCATATGTCTGTCTACGAGATAAATTATGATGAAGAATCAAATGTAATATTTGAATTGATTATTTATTTGAATTGTATGCAGTATCATAGAAAATCGGAACTTGCGAAGACGTTTAAAATGCATGTATAAAAACTTGTTTCTATGTATCATGATATCTAGGAAGTGTTATTAGACTCAGATTCAAAGGTAAAATCTATTGTGGGTTCGACGTTATTAAATTTGTTGACAAGATCGGTATCGTTCGTTATAAGTTCGCCAATAAACTTAATAGGGTCGCCATTTACACTTTTAGCTATTCGGTTCGTTCTTAACAAAGTCGGCTCACCCAGTTTTTTCCATCTTTGATAATTAATTATGGATAAGTTTGAACCCGAGTCAAGCTGTAGCTTTAAATTTTTGTTAAATATTTGCACTTCAATATATATATCCTGATGTTACGACTTTCTGGTTCATCAGACTCGGTAATTTTTACAAAACTTTTTTTGTCTTGTTTTTAATCCTACAGTGGGAACTTTTGTGTCCCAATTCATCGCAATTAAAACATTTTTTTATCTTTAAAAGGACAACCTCTATGCCATTGCAATTGGCCACACCCGAAACATGGTCTTGGCGGCAAAGTAACTTTATTATTTTTTGGTTGACCCTTTTTAATTTTTCTTTGGCGTATTTTTTAATGTGAGCCACGCCACTCTGTTCGATGTTTTTCAAATCCTCTCTGACGCTCACGAAACATTGGCAATCTTCGGCAACTTGCTGTAAAGTAACGTCGGGCTCGTTTTCAAGCTTGTTGAGTACCCTATGACGTATTTCGGCGTCTTTCGCTGAAATCAAACTCTGGACGAAAATCAGGCATTTAAAATTATTGGCGCTTAACTCTGCCAATTTGAAGTCATCACAGTGTTTATTGACTACACTCGCGAAAGTTGTATAATCTTCGTCTTCTTTGCGGGAGAAATTCATGCATTTCCAACGCTTGTGGAACAGCGATGTTTTTGGACTGAAGAGTTCTGTTAATAATTGACCCGCCTCTTTACATTTCAAGTCACTGGTTTTCTTAGGCAAAATATAGTTAACAAACTTAGTATATTCTGCTGTGCCTAATTTCCTGAGGAGTAGGCGAACCTTTTATGGTCAGGCCAACTTGCACAATCCGTATTGTATAAATCCTCGTAACGTTTAAAGTACGAAGCGAATGTAGCTTCTTCAGGTGCAAACGTGAAGTTTTCAATAGCACTCCATATAGCTTTTTGAGAGAACGCGTTTTCGCTGTCCTCATTTTGGCTTTTGATGGATATATTATACAAGTGCCTTTGCTCATTCTGTGTTTGAATGAGCATTTCTTCCAGTTTCTGTTGTCTAATCTGAATTTCTAGGTGCAATTCCTCAAATTACTTCTGGTATTCTGGTTGTTCCCATTGAAATTTCTCTTGTCTTTCTTGATATTTCTGTTCCAACAATAGTTGTTGTCCCTGTTAGTGTTTCATCAGCTCTAGCATTGCACTTTTAAATTCGTCCATTTTACTGCGGTGGTACGAAAAATTAAGAAATGAGAGGGGAGAATTTTTTTCTCTTTACCCTCTCAACCAGCAATAAGTCTATTTGACTGGTACGATTCTTTTACTGAAGAATTTAAAAGCGGGAGAGGGGGTAAATTTTTACTTTACCCTATTAGCGAAAACGATAGGTCTGTTTGACTTATACATACCTTTTACTAACTTGTTGGAATGGAAAAAATAACAAGGTTCACCAACCTTCTTCCCAACCACTGAACTGAACTTGTAGAAAACATATTGTTTTCAGGAGTTTCTTTTTTTTTCACTGTCAGTGTTGTTTTTAACATTGGATACCCTTTTATCGTAGAGTTTGATTAGAATTCTTTTCTTTACCACTGTTGTAGACACTGGCAATTTTTTTAATGATTTAACGTGAAGTTCATTTCTTCGAATCCTTCGTTGCCAAGATATAACCAAGTAAATGGTTAAAGAAATAACAAGTATTACAGATATATCATATATTAAACAGTAAGTACAACAGAAGAGTATTACATGACTAGTGAGTGTGTGTCGGATGACCCAGCGTTCAATCTATTCGACTGTTCCCCCAATGCCTTCTCTCCTACTAATCTTATAGTAGGTGGAAAAGTCCAATATAGACTCTTTGTAGGGAGTAGACCACAACACATCCCAACCATTCACACAGACACGCAATCATTCAAACACAACAACAAATACAAAATCACACAAACGAAAGGCGCTCCGCATCCACCAGAGAACTGAAATTACTGACAACCTAAAGAGAGGGGGAATAGGGAATTAAACTAAAGAAAAATAGGGACAGAAATAAAAGGGGCCAATAAGCATACACACCCTAGCTAAGTTAGCTGGAAAACGGAAACTAAAAATTCAAAAACAAAACTAAACTAGCCTAATTTAGAGATGGGTTGCCTAAGTTCAACCCAGGAAAAACAATATCCTTTCGCTCGACACAAACGCGCAAGATATCGCCAAATTATGATGCAGTGAGCCGGCGCTTTTCCGTCCTAATCTTGACTTTAAGCTGATGCTTAAAGAACAAGATCAGTTGAGAAGAAGTGAACTTCTCGTCTTCATAGAATCACGACTCCCATAACACCTAGAAAGCAAAAGAAAACATATTGTTCAGCCTTCGTCAAAGGCGGTGCCACAGAACAGGCCTCAATGACAAAGAACTTTCCACGCAGCATGTGGACCATGAGGCCTTCAACAAACTTGCTCAACGGCGCTACCTACCTGCAATGAAAAAAGGCGTGACCCAGGGTCTCGTCTTCCCCATCACATTGTCGGCAGTTTGGTGATTTCACCAAGCCCGTTGAATAAAGTCTTTTGGCGACCCAGAGGGCCCCACGAATCACCAGCCAGGTGAGTGATGCCTCATCGTTATTGAGGCATTTCAAGCCGGCTCGTCAATCAGCTCATCACAAACGGACCGCCTGACTAACACTTGATATAATGTCCTACAAGACAACGCCTGGACGTTGGAGAGGCCATCCGACGCCCATAAGAGGCGTTTCAGAGCTAGACGACATTCGCGATAGAAGCAGCATTCGGTTCGAGTGCACACTCTCAGGGATGGTAAAGTTCTTACGGGCGTCTTCCTTCCAGAAGTCGCCCTCCTCATCCGATTCGCGGCACATTCATTCTAGGAACGCGATGCGAAGCATATATTGACGAATTTCAATGCCAGACATACCCAGACCGCCTTCAGATGGATAAAGGCAACAGATTTCCCCACAAGAAGGAGAACAAGAGCCTTACTAATGATATTAGTGTGGCATACGGGAGTGGAAGTACAGAGAGTCGGTAAAGGAGAATCAGGTAAATGTGTGAAACACATACTTCCGCCCACCCATTCAAGGAAAGATTCCTCCGAGACCACAGATTAAATGCGATCTCGGCCTTCCCTTGTACCCCCGACCAATTTATTTCCAACTGGATATCAGGACCCAACCTGACGCCGAGTATCTTGACCGGCTCATCCGTCCAGAGGAAAGGTCCGAGAAAAGAAACTCCGATTTAACTGCCCGATCAACCTTTTTTTCACAAGCCGTTTGCGCCGCTAATCTATCTAGATTGAGCCGAAGACTAAAATCAATAGCAAATGTTCTAATTTTAGATTTTAATTTATCCCAGCAGGCATTCCCAACAACATACCCCATCAAGTCGCTGATTTTCTTAGGCAAAATATAGTTAATAAACTTAGTATATTCTGCTGTTCCCTCTGTATCATTAGTAGCAGCTGCCCCCGGAAATACTGCTCACCAAATAATGAGCAGTTTAATTTCCAGTAGCCATCCAACCTAAACTTAGGCTTATCTAAGTTTACACGGGGTCCCGTACAAGCTTATGATCCGAATAAAATATGTAATGGAAATTTGGACTCCGTAAGAGTCCTACATCGACTCTTCTAACTAAGACTCGGTCGATGTTGTTAGAACGCACCCCAGCAGCCGATCTGCCACTATTAGTCGAAGTCCGAACTACCTCCCGAGGGTGCTCATTCCGGTACTTACCGATCAAATCAAACTTGTCAATAAAATCCCGAAATGGTTTTAAGTCCCGGTTGTCAGTACACGAATTTGGCCCTATACGATCTATGTCGGGGTCAAGGACGGCATTCCAATCCCCCGCTAAAACTATCCGATGAGATATCGTCAAAAACGGATCGATCTGCCGAAACAAAACAGGCGTCTCAGAATGGACATTGGGCGCATAAACCACAATAAGACGAAGAGCCGTAACATCCAGAACGCAAAGCCTGCCCGCTGGATCTGCGAAGACAGGAGTACAGGCAGGCTTCAAAGACTTGCTCACCAGTCAAGTGACACCTCTCGAACGACCATCAAAACATGCTGAATAGAGGGAGAACCCTCTAGACACAATATCCTTATAATCATGTGTAGAAAACTGGGTCTCCTGTACACAACAAACATTCACCCCGGGGCACTGAAGGCTACGAGAGAGCCTCGCCCTGCGAGGCACCGACCTCAGGCCTCGGACATTCACGTTAGCTAACCATAGAGCCATTATCAGACCGATTAGAATTGCTCTCCTACATTGAACATGGCCGGGGTTAGAACACCGACGGCCTCTCCCATTGAGCCAGTATCCATCTCAGTCCTGATCGAGGTATCAGGAGACAAGCCGCCAATGTCCAGGGGGAAAGTTAACTTAAGTGCTCTATACAGAGAGGGGTGAACAAAAAGCGTGCGCCTCCCTGAACAGAATTGATTCATTTTTTTTTCGTTATCGAAAAATGCCAATGGAGGGTAAACATCGAAAGAGTTATTGGCTTCACGAAGCATGGCCCATATATTTTCTGAACTCTGCCCAGTTCTAACGACCGTCAAAATTCTTTTGGCACGAGGAACGTTTTTGAGATTTTCGATATCCACTTCATTTTTTTTTTTCATATTTAATAATATTTTGAGTTCTTTTCATTTTCGATATTGGGAAAAGGCCTTGTCAACTTAGTCTTTCAACACCCTACAGACATCTTCCCCTTTGTTGAAAAGTTATTTTTGTTTTAGCTTCTTTTCAGTGGTGGGCTTTGCTGAGTCTGAGGATGGGCTGCGCTGTCTTTCTTGATTTCAATTGATTTTCGGGGTGAATTTCTGGGGGTTTGAAGAGATGGATTGGGAGTTATGGACGGGGTGATTTTTTTTTGGAAGAGGAGACTCTTTAAGTGGTGTCAATTTGGAAGGGGTCAGGGTTATAGTTTTCAACATTGGGGGTGGAGCCACAGGGAGCTGTTTTGCAGATGGGGAAGATTGAGTTGATGAAGTTTGCCTTTGTGTTCTAGCAGGTTGATGACGTTTCTCTTTTAAAGTCTCTTTTTATTTTTCCAGTTTTTCTTTTTTTCTCAAATGAGGGCTCGTGTTTTAAATGCTGTTTTAGAAGTGTGCGTGTCATTAGCCGCGGGGACTTCAGAGGCTGGCAAAGGCTTTTCGGGCAATAGGGGCTGATTTCCAGTCCATCGGTATTTCTGTGTATTTCCGGTTGTTTTTTTTTTTGTAGAATACTTCTCCGATATAGTCATTCCATTTCTGAAGTATTTTTCTTTCTCTAATATCATAATTCCGTCTATGGGTTTTAATCATACTGTTGATGAGCATGTCTTTTGTCCTGTAAGTTCTCTTATTTCTTTTATGCATATCTGCTTTACTTGTGATACTCATTCTTTCTATTTCTGCACATTTTTCGTTGTGCCATTCCTCTTTAGCCTGCCTGCATTTCTTCCTTATTTATTTCTGTAGCGTTCTATATTCTCTTCCGTGTCTTGGCATTGTTTTTTGACTCCTTTTTATCGTGTCGAGAATTTCATCTGTCTTCCATTCATTATTTTCTTCGTCTACTTTTCGGTGGATGACGGTCAGGTGACACCTGTTACATATGTCGCTCCTTACCGGTCGAGGAGTTAATTCCAGTAGACTTAATATCCTTCACGCCATTAGCATTCATTTTTTGTTTGATAAATGCCATGATATTTCTTGGGATTGATAGTGGAGTGGTTTCTCGTTGCCTTCTCCACGGTGATTTATTGATTTAGGCTTTAGTTGGCCGTTGATTCTTGGAGAGTTCTTACACTCTTTGATAGGTCTTACTTTTTATCATAGAGGGTTACTAACAACCCTCCTCACTTGCAAGAACTTGGAGTGGGGCAGCCGGTTTAGTCGCCGACCTTCACGCACACACACACACACACACACACACACACACACACACACACACACACTACGTATATAGATATTCATAGCAAATATTCGTTATATTTATTCCTTAAAATATACTAATAAGCATAATTTTAATACATAAATTACAGCAACATCTCAAAAATTAAATATCCACAGAGACACCATGAGGCATACGAGTCACCCCCACCAAATAAGGAAAACAAAACAAACATAACATTTAAAAAAGGATATATATGTAAACACTAATAAGATAAATACATGATGTTTACACAACTAATGGAAAAAATAACAGAATTTAAAATTGATATATATATATATATATATATATATATATATATATATATATATATATATATATATATATATGCAGAGATAGACAGATAGATAGATTGTGGATCTAGAAATCATCACTGATGGTTTCACAACATAAATGATAATCAAACTATGTGTTCCGTATTGTCTAGGCCATATTCTTCGGCTCTTAATTTTCTACTTAAAGTAAGGTTTATTAATTTAGGTTATGGTTTATTAGTTGGAGTCTTATGAGGTTTTACGTAACGTAGTAGGAATTTGTTTTCGTCTTTGCATGTGAAAAAGTGTCCTAATTTTGTTTCTAGTTGTTTATACTTTTCTGGAAAGGTTATTTTTGCTTTTGTCTCCAATAAGCAAAGTTTGCTTGCTTGGGGATATTGTGGCAAGTGAATGCTGATTTTCTTATATTTACTGTTATTTTGTTGTGTTTTTCTTTGTGTCTTTGATATTCCATACGCTATATGAAAGTATTGCGCTATTTGCATAGTTTGTTGTTTTCACGGATTATCTATTATTCACATATATTTTTATGGATTTCTTTGGCTATTAATATCACTTTACATCACATTATTTCTGTAAGCATTTACTGTTACGTATGCTTTGTTACTTTGAGCTTTAGTTACATGTAAGGATTGTTAGAGTTTCGGATGTACGTGATTGTTTTATTGAGTTTTTGAACCCATGCTTTGATGATCGTTTAAGGCGTGAAATTGACAATCATTATTTAATGTTGCCTTGAGAGGTCTAGACTATTTATATCTACAAATATCAAGCACTATAAATATAGCAAATTCTAACTATATATATATATATATATATATATATATATATATATATATATATATATATATATATATATATACGAGGGTGGGCTGCAAAGTTCATCCGCTGACTATGGAGTGATGCTTGAGCTGTAAAATCTTACATGTATTAATTTCAACTCTTCTTATTAATAACTGCATTGTCTCTTTCCAGGTAAACTGACATCTGACTGTTCAAAGAATACGTCACAAGTAACTAGTAGCGTCTTCTCTTGAAAATAGACAAATTTGGCATCGTGTTGTTATCAAGTAGCTGCATAAAAGCTCCAGCTTTATCAACAGTTCAAAAGTTGGCAGGTGAATTTAGGAGGGGAAGGGAGAGTCTAAGTTGAACTTTTGGACGTCCTGCAACTGCCTCCACCCAGGAAAATATTGATCGTGATCACCATATGGTGATGGATAACAGACGATTGACTATAAATCAAATAGCTAATGCTATTAGAATATCCAGAGGGAAAGAGAGAGAGAGAGAGAGAGAGAGAGAGAGAGAGAGAGAGAGAGGGAGAGAGAGTTGAGACTATTTTGCACAATGAACTTGGCATGACGAAGCTTTCTGTTTGTCTTCTGACACTTGGTCAAAAGCGAACCAGACTGAGTACATCATGAGAAAATCTGACATTATTTGAGGCTGATCAAGCTGGTTAATGTGAACGTTCCCTAACACAGAATGAGCGCTGGGTTCATCACTTTAAGCCAGGGACAAAAAGACAATTCATGCAGTGGAAGCATCCCTCCTCATCTGCTCCAAAGAAGGTCATGGTAGATTCATCTGCAGGGCATTGTGTTTATAGACCATCTTCAAAATGGCCACAGCATTAATGGAGAGCTCTACGCCGACTTGTTGAGGCAGTTACGAAAACCAATCAAGACCAAGAAAACTAACGAAAGAGGTTTTTTTTCATCAGGACAATGTTCCAACACACGAGTCCTTTGTTTCATTGGCGGCTGTGAACGTCTGTGGCTTTGAACCATCCTTATTCTTCTGATTTCGCGCCATCTGACTATCATTTGTTCCCCAGCATGAAAAAAACAATTAGCTGAGGACCAGTATTGCAATGATGATGATGCCATATCTGCGGTTGATGGCTTTTTTGCCCAACAGTGTGAAAGCTTCAACAATGTGGTTCAAGCACTGCAACTGCGATGGAAGAAGTTTGTGGATCCCAAAGAGACTATGTTGAAAATAAACCTCATTTGGTACCATTCCATAAGAGTATCTTGTTCATCATATGAATCTTTCAACAAACTCTCATATAACCAAAGAAGTTTGATTAAGAAGAACCGACAAGCCCTGTCTGTTTAATTTTTCCAATTTTCGAATAAGATATTGAGTATTGTATTCGAAATTGTGAAGTTCATATTTTTTATTCTGTTATTGTTCAAATCTTTAGAACATCGCAGTTATTTTCAAGAACTTATGTGATGTCTGTGTGGTAGTTAGTATTCTGATATTCTTTGGATAGTTTGAAATAGTCTACCTTAACGTCATCTGTAACGGTTACCGAGGTTGAAGCGTCACAAAAAAATTAATTATTTGTATTTTTTCTGATACTAATGTAATATATTCGCGCATTAAATATATCATATGCACTTCAAGATACCGTCTCCGGTGATGAATGATATATTTTTTAAATGTAGTCTGTTTATTTTTATACTAATAGCTTCTAGTTTTGAATCTTGCATTGGGTACTGTAGAGTATTTTTGTATTATCCACTAATATTTGTCTTATGTTGATACTTTACCACCTCTCTTTGTAAAATAAAATATATATAAAAAAAGACACTACGAAAAACTTGTGTTTATTTAACTACAGAAGTGAATGTCCTCACAGTTATAAAACATGATTTATTGGGTCTAAATAATCTCTTCTTCGGACATATTATTCTATTAATAGCTATGCAACATTAAATAAACTCTAATCAACAAATAACATTCCTAAACCTGTAACACCGCATCCTCACCGCACTGGACCGGCAGTTGGTCCGATATGGTCCAGTATTACAGGTTATACACAAGTCTCCGGTTCCCAGTGTCAATTCGAAGCCACCCTTCTGCGACGTTGTGATAATTTTGATCCTGGAGAGGGGTCGTCCGATCGTAGAAATCCGGAAGCTTCCCGTTGATCTACCTGCGAGTTCGTCGGGTGAGAATCGGGTTACCAGAAAAATAAATAACAAAGTCAATTCGATTTTGAAAGGACAGAAGTTTTTTTATATATAAAAGCAACACACACACACACACACACACACACACACACACACACACACACACACACACACACACACACACACCACATACACAAAATAATTCTTGTTGCACTAGGTTGAATGTTCTTGTATGTGAACAACAATCAAACAAACACAAATACTTCGAATAATTTCGGCAAGGAGAGATATGGCCTTCGTTTTAACCGATTTTGGTCTGTTCTTAACGCAACTACTACAACCTTCGATGTTCCGTACTCAGTAGTCGTAATAGTAGTATTCGTAGTGTTCGTAGTAGCAGAAGTAGCGATACTTAGATGTTAGCGGTGGCAATTCGCTCTTCGCCTCCCGTTCAGCAGCACACAGCGGACGCTTTCTTTACGATCTTTGACGTCACTCCGTCCAGTTCGACTGCACTCGAAGACAGACGCACCCAAAAACTCTCCTCATCTTCCAGTTGGCTCGCCTCTTTGTATAGAGAACTGGTGACGTATCTGTTTTTCTAGTGCGGACGTACTGACATACTTTCAAAGTATAATTTCACTCTTCTGAGAGTAAACAGTTTAGTTTTTCTTAGTTTTTCATCGATTGGTTTCTAAGGTCCACAACATGACTCCATTGTTTATTACCTCGCTATCAACCACTCTACCACTTTTTGTAAACTACAGAGAGTCTTGTTTCAAAAATAAATTCTAAATCAAAACATTCTTTATTTTAATTTCAATTTTCACAGTGTCAAAATCCATTACTTTTTCTAAAAGTTCTAATTATCATTGTCCCAGTAATTTTCTATTGGTAATCTGATATCCTTTGTACACTTACAAAAAGATTGTATTTCGTGTTCTAAATTAACTTTCTGTAACATTTATATTTCAAAGTCTTTGCAGCATTTTTAATATCTTGTTTCTTTTGAAAACGCCTTTTTTCTGTTTTACAACATATTCTCCTTTATTATCATTATTATTATTTCGGGGGTGATATCGACCCCGCTACAAACTCATTAATAAAATTAGCCATAACGTAATTTAGAAAAAAATAACGCAAAACACCTCCCTGATGCAAAAAATAAATAAATAAAATCACCTTAACTTATAATGTCGTAACCAGATGCATCCTAATTATAAACAGGATGGAAAAGCAATTAAAACATATACTTCATTCAATATCTAAAATTTATCATCGACTAAAAGGTTTAAATCATCTAATCTAATTCGGATTCTCAAATATCTTCACTGTTCAAAAATAATATTGTCTATGAATTCTTATGCGCCGACCACCTGGGAGATTGCATCTGTAACATTAATCATCAGAAAACAACATTAAATACATCGGAAACACATACACCCTACTCTAACGCAGATTGACCTTATCGAAACTCAGTTCAATCCATGTACACGTCGACCAGCACATCATGAACGACCAAAATACGAATATCAACATATATTTGAAAAATGAAAAATACAATAAAAATTTGAGAGACCTTGGAAAGGAAATCCTAATTTTAACCCACTGCGACTTTGCGTTTATATCCAAGCACGGGAAAGGCTACCGTAGTAAATCCAATCAGAAAACCGGACTGGATTTCGAAGGCCGCTGACTGACAACACTGACAAATTTCCGGCAACTTACTTGACCATAAATGTAATGCCATGTACACCTTTGGATCTTGTCGGTACGACCGATAGGAAAGCCAAGTGGTCTAGGAATCACGTCGCCTCAAATATTCCATCAACCAAAGGACTAAATTTTGACCAAGCAGGGCGCTACCACTATCTCGCGTGATAAACGGATGCCTACTCACGATAGATAGATAGATAGATAGATAGATAGATGCGGTGCCATGTAATTAAGATAAAACAGATCGATATATTTTCAAAAGAAATTGTACACATGTAAACTAAGGGAATCAGAAAAAGTGTTTTATCTGGATTTCTGGGATGAGGAGTTATCATTATTTACGCTATTTATATTCGGACTATTGCCCCCATCTTTATTATTTTGTCACATTTCGGGGGTTGTGCCTTCCTAGGGTGTATATTGATCTGGGAAACCTACAGGGGGTAGATTGTTCTCGTTCCACTGCCTATGTACAGTAATATCGTTCAGGTCTTTTTGTATTGTTCGCACGTTTCCACTAAGTCCAAGTCACACTGCCTGACCCAGGGATTAAACTCACAACCCCTATATCAACTTATTTCACGAACTAATGCTTTAAACCATTAGGACAATTTACTGTAGATAACATGGAACCTTAAACCTAACCTGACTGTTGATAAATGCTGCTTGTCATGTTTTGACTATTGCTGCTGCTGCCGGTCATATTTTGATTGTTGCAGCTGCTTAATGTCAGTTGCCTTTCTTTCTTTATTAGCGGCTCCCATATTGTATTTATTTCTATGCTAGGTCTACAAAGTAGGTTCTCATAGCCTAGCATATACGGTGATTCTTTCAAACCTCTAACTCTCCAGTGACCTTACTTGTCCAGTATTTTCTCTTCATTCTACAGGGGCTGATGACTGTCCCTTTCCCTCATACATAATCAGCCATGTCAGATTTTATTGTCCAAGTCTTTCGCTATTCCTCCAGCCTTACTCTTAGAAGGTTTGTTCACCTTTATATTATCTACCACAACTTCAAGGAATCGAGTACACTCAATTCTGTGTTTTTGCTTGGAATTGCTTCTGAATATTGTCCTGATATTGTATGAACCACAGATCTAAATCTTTCCTGATAAACCCTCAACGTAAGGTAGACAAAAGGTGGAAATTTTCTGGTCGTACTTCTTGTCCCTTGCGTTCCAACCTGTAGAAGCTGGTGTTATGTTTGCCGGGTAGTTATTATTCTGAAGGGTACGTTTGATGCTGATCATTTCTTGTTGGTATGTATCTGGGTGGCCACCTATGATTTTCCTTGGTTTTGTAGGCATCGAACGATCACTTTTTCATACTGTATGGATGGTGGAAACTGAAGTTGAAACATTGTCTAGTGATGGTTGACGTCTGATATACGGATATTTCTCTCTGCGAATTATTAAATCCAGAAAGACTAGCTGATTATTATTTTCTTCTTCCATCGTGAAAGTGATCGAATGTCATATTGAGTTCACATGGTCAAGCGGTATTTGTACAGCTTCCTGGTGGAGTATGAAGGTGACATCCACGTAGCTCTGCCACAATGTTGGCTTTAGTGGTGCCATTTCTAAAGCCATCCCACGTATATGTTCGCCCATTACTGGTGACAAGGGTAAACCCATAGCCAAGCCTTCTTGTCGGTATATATCAAACTTTAGTTGAAAGAAAGTTGTCAGTACACAGAAAGTCAATATTTCCATCGGATTATCGATTGGAAAGTTAGTACGTTCTCCCAAGTAGGGGCCTGATTCCAATCGGTTTCAAACCATTGCCAGGGCATCATCTGTGGGAACTTTAGCGAATAGGCTTACTACATCCAAGCTTACTATCCGATGCTTATGTATGGGGCCTGCTTGGATCAGTTTCACTAAGTGTTCTTAGTTTCTTACATAGGATGCAGACTTTCCTGCTAGTGGGTTGACTATATCCACTAGGAATCTACTCAACTGGTGGCATGCTGAACATCTGCAGGTGACTATAGGCCTCAATGTAATGCCAACTTTTGAATCATTTTTAGGCCACACCTGTGTGATGGCTTGATCTAACGTTAAGACAGCTGTTTATACTTATTCAGTGCAAAATTAGTACTTTTTCTTATTTAGAATCTGTGGCATCTTCCTCTCAGTTTTTAGGATCGGGTTCTTTTTCACTTTTCTATAGATGCCTTCCCCAACTAGGCCTGTCAATTTTTCGTAGTATTTCAACTCGTCCATTATGAGTGTAGCTGGCAGTATGATGATACTAGTGTCACTCTGTAAGGTTTTGCTGGCCAATCTTTCCTTCTTTGTGATGTCTGATATAGTTGGTTTGGCTTTTTCTGACGCTTGTCTCACTTTCCATTTTATTAAAAACTGCTCTTATCGAAACGATTCAACACTGTATTTTCACTGAAGCGAGTTTACGTATGTGACGAGTCTTGAAGCTTTGAAATTCTTGACTGTACCCAGATCTTGCTGGATTTTGCATTTTTCCTATTCGGACGTTATTTTGTTAATCTGGGCCTGTTCGGGTATTTCATGCTCCAGCAAATGTTTCCTACAGCGGCCGTGGGGAATCGTGGAGGGCGTGCTCTCCTGGAAATAACCGATGTCTTGAGTGATAAACCCAGTGGTACAAGCTATAAGTCTTTACATGTGTATAGGGATGGCTGATGGTTTTGACATGCCTGCCAATTTTTGATGGAGTTTTTCCGACTGCCTCCATTGGTGTATCACCGATTCGATAATTTCTGTCTTCGGGTGAGCAGTAACTGGGCAGTACTAAAAATATGAATTAGACATGTACAGGAGAACGAGAACGGTCTGCACCATAGATTAAATAAAGGGTTAATTTCAGAACCGACTGTAGGTTACCCAAATCAATATACATTTTAGGAAGACCGGAGGGCACAACTGTGATAACAACAACAAAGATGAGGGCAACAGTCCGAATATAAATACTCTAAATAGAAAAAGTTTTATTCAGTAAAAGCACCGTCTGCCTCCTGAGTGGACATGATGTGACTACATGACCATATCAGGTGGTTGTTGTTCCTGTTTGCCATAACGGCCACACGGTATCTTTCTACAACTTGGCATGTTGGGTTCGACCACAACGCAGATGAAGTAGCTTTTTCCGTGGTGCCCCGACTACCTGAAATATAAGCGTGCTACTACATTGTCATCTCGGTCCTACCCTTTTACTGTTGGAAGAGTTAAATGTAACCACTACTTTTACTTCAACAGTTTCTTTTCTCGCACTTCCCGAGAGTGGAACTCCTTTCCGCTTTCTTGCTTCCCTGATAATTACAATCTTTAAAAATTTAACTGTGACGTCAGTCGCCATCTTCTGTTAACTGGAATCCCGTTCACCTTATCTTTTCTTCAATCCTGCGTACTATTGGCACTCCTGCCTTGCTTAGGGTGAAATGATTAAAAAAAAAAGAAAAGAAAAAAGTCCAGTGGATACAAATCAGGTCAGCTAGGAGGCCTCATTTTAGTATGACATTATCGTGAATATTTTCGGTCTGCCATTCCTGCTTATTGCGGTATATTTGAAAGAGAAATGATAATGTTAAGATTTGGCATATGCCGCGTAACATTATGTTAGGTTGTCTTCCATTTATCGTACACTAGATGCTGTACTCAAATACCTGACACGTTATGAATATATACGCAGACGTATGTGTGCGTGTGTATGTGTGTGTGTTTCTTTGTGACAAGGGAAATAATAACAAACTACTCCTCTTTCCCGAATTGAATTTACTAACTCTACTCCTGCACCTATAGAATAACATAAAATATAACTTGTGCATAAGTGTCTATCTATATTAACATAAATATAAACAAACTTTTAACAATTTAAAAAAATAATAATAATGCAAATTGTACTCATGATGTATTTACCTATTTTACTGTGTATATGCATGCTAGAAATACTTCTTATTTTTACTGAAAAATTACTGCACATCAGTCAAAAAAAAATTAACGTAACACAATAATCATTTTATTATAATGTGGAATTTTATGCATATATCAGTTTAGCATACCTTATATTATTAGCAGTCTCACTCAGGCATCTTTTCTCACATATTAAATTATTCGAAATAGTTGAAATTTCGCAAATGTAATCATTATTTTAGAATAATATTTAGTTCAACAAAATTTTAAACTGATTCTTTGCAATTCAAAGTTCTTTGATTCATTCCCATCATATAGTGTTATGCTGCAATTCTCACAACCACTCTATTTGCACATGAGTCTATATTGGTATATTATTTTTCTTCATTTAGATTGAAGAGATATATTTTCGCCTGGATTCGAGCAATTGTTGTTACGTATATCTTGCACACTTAAAAGTAAAAGTGGGAAAAAAAAGAGAAATGTTTAAACTCAAAGCAACACAAACGTCTCTATTCTACTCTGCTGGTCTGATATGAAAACAACGTTGCCCATTCTTTATATTTGAAAGGTCTTCTTTATTACAACGCAGGTCTTCTTTATTAGTACGCAAGAAAATAATTCATCAATCCGATCAGCCAGTCACATAAATGGTTAACATGTTTGTACTTCTATGAATTCTCCATCCAATTTCAATTCTCCTCTCTCTGTTCATTTCCGATTCTTTGGTTCTGTTTGATACAGACATGTATAAGGAACAGAGATGCGCAGTAAATGATAGTAGAATGGTAGAAAGCCTACGAACTGTTATAAGCACTAACTGCATAGTAAGTGCAGCGGTATCACTTGTGTGTGATGTTTGCTTTCGTAATGATTGTGGCGCAAAATGTATAATTTCTTTCAATTATCTCATGCGAAGATATTATTTATTGCTATTTTCCCTGTTAGTAGTAATTTTTAAAGAAAATGCTACAAAGGATAAGAAAATTTGTCAGTGAGAAAAGGAAATCTAAGAAGGAAGTACTAAAGAAAGATTAAAATGTTGATATAGATTGATAGATCCATCAACGCCGAAGTGACTACTCACCTGATATCCCACGATCTGCTCTCAGACAAGCAGTATGGTTTCCGTTTTGCCCGGTCTACTGCCGATGTGCTTACGACCATCACTAAATTTGTCTACCAAGCTATCCATAGTAACGGCGAAGCCCGTGCCGTGGCCCTTGACATCTCCAAGGCATTCGATAGGGTTTGGCATGCCGGCCTCCTTCGCAAGCTCCAGGGTTATGGTATCACTGGTCGATTGTTTGACCTAATTCAATCGTTCCTATCAAACCGGGATTTGAAGGTTGTTCTCAGTGGATCCTTCTCCAACTCCTATCCCACTACTGCTGGTGTTCCTCAAGGCTCCATCCTTGGCCCTACTCTGTTCCTCATATTTATAAATGACCTTCCAGACGCCATAGACTCCCAAGTCGGTATCTACGCTGACGACACTACTATTTTCTCCTGCCTCATGCACAAATCTACTGAGGCGGACAAAATTAACCTGGCAGCTCAAATTGAAAAGGACCTCCAATCGGTTGTGGACTGGGGAGAGAAATGGATGGTCAACTTTAATGCCTCTAAAACAAAATTGCTCTCCATTAACCACCACAAGGACCCATCCCTGCATCCCATCAGAATGTCTGAGGACCAACTTCTCGAGAGTTCCTCTCTGCGGCTGCTCGGTCTCACGCTGTCCGCTGATCTGAGATGGAACAAATACATCGAGTCAATTGCATCATCCACCGCAAGAAAAGTTGGTTCCCTGTGCCGAGCCAGGAAATTCTTCTCCCCTGAATCGATCCTCCAAGTCTATAAGTCTACCATTCGACCTTGCATGGAGTATTGCTGCCATTTATGGTCTGGGGCCCCTGCGTGTTGCCTCGGGGTTCTTGACAAGATCCAGAGACGGATATGCAATGTGATTGACCCTGATCTATCATCTCGTCTGCAGTCGCTCTCTCACAGACGCAATGTTGCATCACTCTGCCTTTTCTACAAGTACTTCCACGGTAATTGCTCTGAGGAGTTGCTTTCGCTTGTCCCTAAGCCTCGTGAATTCAAGCGTCCTACGAGGCTGGCATCCCGTTCCCACCCCTTCACCGTTGAAACTGTTAGGTGTAGACGTCTTTTCTACTCCAATAGCTTCATGTCTCGCACATCTCGCCTATGGAACTCCCTTCCCTATTACTGTTTCCCTGACAAATACAATCTCCAACGGTTTAAGTGTAGCGTCAATCGTCATCTCCAGTTGCCTTGATCTATCCACTTCCTGACATCTTTCATTCCTATCTGCTCTCGCTCTATATCTCCCGTAACCTCCCTACCTTGATCGGCCCTCCGTCCTTCTCTTTCTCCACATCCCTTCCTTTACCACTCCTATCTGCTCTTCCTCCAACCCTTCTGTAACCCCTTGCGTGATAGTGGCCACCGGCCTTGCTCGGGGTGATACGCTTAAAAAAAAAAAGAAAAAAAAAAGATCAATCAATCGTCGGATTCATAACCGTAATTCTTTTTCTCTTTTACGCACACGCAAACATACACACGTACGCGCACACACACATATACACACACACATATATGTATTATTGAATACAGAGACAGAAAAAAGAGTTAATGCAATTAAAATTAAATTTTTATCAATGACCGTACAGCTATGCTCTTACGACACATATAATGAGAAATATGTGATTAGAAATCTACGTTTGTTTACCGTATATACTCGCGTATCATGCGACATTTAAAGATCTAATTTTAAAGCTAACTTCACTACAGTAAAGGGATATATAGTTTGGTCAACGGTGTAGCCAGGGCCAGCAGTACATATACTAATTTTATATCTCGTGTATGATGCGACCCCCTTAAAATTAGCTTCAAAATTATGACTTCAAATGTCTCATGATACGCGAGTATGTACGGTATATATTTTCTGACATAACATTGTCCTTTCAGATTTGAATGAAATTTAATTGTCTGTCGACATGCCTGTGTCAAAAATGAAAAATTCTCTTCACGTACATAATGTGAATATTTCAGTCACACTGTCTTGTGAAGAAGCAGAGTTCGTGAGAAACCAGAATTTAGTGACACCGAGACAGTATCGATGCTCTGATCTCTGAAAAGTATTGATACTAATGAACACTTCAATCTACAGTTTCTACTGTAGGATGAAGTGTTCATCAGAGAAGGTGCATTTAAATTAGATACTTCCAAAAAGCGTTTAAAAAGCATTTAAAAAAATGGAAGATCATTCTTGAAGCTTTCATTTTAGTTATCATTCCAAGCTAATAGATTAAAATTACTATTTCAGATAGTTTATATATTTTTTGTGTTTCAAACCAAATTTAAATTGATTGGAATTATATATTTTTCTGATTATCATTAAAATCGTCCATATCGACAAATCTGTCAACACAACATAATTATCTTCATTAAAATATCTTTAAAAAATAAAATATACTTTTCTGAAATGTTATTTGAGAGAAATTAACTGATTTAAAGATTAACTAATCAGAATTGAAGCAATTATTACTTTTAGTTTGAAATATGGAAGAAAGGCATTTTTAACACAGAGGTGGGCGTTTTTATCAGTCTGATACTTGGGAAGATTAAGTAAGTAGGAGATAATTGAAATAAAACTACATGATGAATGCAACGTAAACGGCTTATATATATATATATATATATATATATATATATATATATATATATATATATATATATATATATATATATATATATATAACTACCCAGTAATCTTAAAATTGTTAAATATTTTCAACATTCTAATATTTGTAGAACTCTTGTTGAGTAGATGTTAGTAAATTTCCCAAAAATTTTAAATTTACTATATTTATCGCTCATTTTCTAATAATGACGTTCGAACTTACTAAAATTATAAACACACAAATAAAATTAATTTTTTAAAAAATATTTGTGGTTGTTGAATTGTAGTCAGCTTTTTCATTTATGACGAGTAAATACAGTTTTAAATTAATTAAAAAATAGTTATAAAATATTTTAAAATGTTGAAAATAGAAGTATTTCTATTGTCTTTTTTTTGGTAATATTTAGAAATGGGATAACCAAAATGATATAATACCTGTTGTTGAATATTTTAATTGCAATCCTCTGTCATATTTTATTTCTATTAACACTTCCTCTGTTTTCCTATTTAAATTTGCTAACGTACACGCACTTAAAAGAAAGGGAGAAATCTATTTCCCGGATGATGTCTCATGTCGCGCACTGAATCATCAATTGAAAGGGTTTTCACTTTTGATATGTACACTTACTGTGCATTGGATTTCTTTCAAAAATAATTTAAAAAAATTAAAAATATTCGCGTCACACCTACGATCTTCTCACGGTACACTGGTTGAAAATCATTATACCAGAGACACTACACAACGCTGAATTAGTTAATCATCACAGGGTCTTCTTTCGGATAAACAGAATGGCTTTCGTTTTTCCAGGTCCACCGCCGATGTATCAACGGTTATTACTGAATTTTTCTAACAGGTTTCTGATGAGAACGGCGAGGCTTGGGCTATTACTTTAGATATCTCGAAAGCTTTCAACAGGATTTTGGCCTTCTCCACCAGTTCAATGGCTATAGTGTCTATGGACAACTATTTGGCCTAATCTAACCGTCCATAACAAAACGGGCAATGAAGGTCGTGTAGAACGGACACGCTTATAGATCATTTTACATTAATGCGGTGGATCCTCCAGTGCTCTATCCTTGAACCTACGTTGTTTCAGCGACAACCTTCCCGATGTCATCAGTGTCACAACTAGTTATTTATGTTGATAAAACAACTATTTACTCCTATCTTAATAAGCAAGTCCGACAGCCCCGATAAACGAAAAGTGACAGCTGCTCTGAAAAATAACCTCCAATTGTAACTTTTAACGCCTCCAAAACAAAGCTCCTTTACTTTAATCAATATAGAGAACCTTTCTGTCTTCCATCAGCCTGGTTGCTAACCTCCAGGAGAACCTTTATGCCTTCTTGGTTTTATGTTTTCAGCTGACATGAAGTGGAATGATTATATTGAATCAATTGCTTGGTTTGTTACGTGGAAAGTTCGTTCACTGTGTCGTGTCAGACAGTTTTTCTCATTGGAATCTTTCTTTGCCGTACATCTACTATTCATTTATGCATTGAATACTGCTGCCATATCTGGTCTGATGCTCCTACTATATATCTCTAGATTTTTGACAAAATCTGTTGTAATGTTGACTTTGTTCAAAATAGCCGAGAACAGAAGACTAGGTAGGAAAACAAAGAAGATGTTTACAAAATACTCACATATAGAACGGAAAAACTTGAATAAATCAACAACTACTCAAATACTACTCTAATGTGGCTACTTGCCATATTTTAAGTCGGAGCCGTCCATTGTCATAGTAGTAGAAAAGAGCAGGAGGCACGCTTAGAACAAAATCCAAAGAAAATTATGTAATGTAATCGATTCTGACCTGGCATTTCGACTTCAGTCACTGTCTTTTCAACAAATATTTTCATGGCAATTGTTCTGATAAGTTTTCTTCTTTGGTGCCGCGACTGCATGAATTTAAGCGTACTAGATAAACTACTAGGTATCACCATTTTACTGTTGAACTATCTAGATGCAACCATATGTTTCATTCTAGTAGTTTATTTTCTCGCACTTTTTGTCTGTGGAACTCTGTTCGGCTTCTTGCTTCCCTGCCTCCTACAATCTTCAAATGTAACGTCAATCGTCATTTTATTTCTTCTTGAATCTTTTTCTTTTATTGTCCTTTCTTCTCATTAATGTCTTCCCGTGTCTTTTTCACTCTTAGTGACCCTTGCATCTTAACAGTATTATTGCTTTGCTTGGTGTGAACTGATTAAAAAGAAAATAATTTTACATTTCTTTATGTAAAATTATTTTCTTTGATCTTTCAATAATAAAACAAAAATTTCGTTGTCAGCAGGACTTTCTGCTAATTCCTCTTCAGTTTTGATGAGGTCTCTGAGCTGGTCGACCAGTCTGGCTTTGGACCTGACACAGTTTCGCCTTCTTCGTTCGGCTTATGAAAGAAAAAAGTCGGTATCAAGATGAGCTATACGTCAGAGTTAATATCGCACGGTGAGGGTTCTGAGTACGACGGCTGTGATAAGAAATATAAAGGAGAAACAGGCTGTCACCCTTGAACGTAAGACTACAAGAACATCGTAAAGCGGTAACACGAGGGGTAGCAGAAAAATCAGGCGTAGCTGATCAAATATGTGGGATGTGGTTGAAATAATAGACAGAGGTCCTCACTGGAAAATGCGAAAACGTAAGGAATCAGCACATATGCTAGGCCACAAAAATCTCCTGAGTTGAGCAAGCATAGAAATAAATTCAATATGGGAACCAGAAATAAGGAGTGCGAGAGAAAAGCAATGAGTAACAACAAAAATTGCAATATAAACTCTGGTAAAAAATGCAATAATAAAGAAAAACTGGTAAAAAAATGATGATGAACATAAGGTTTATAAGTCCCAAAAATTCATGCACATATGTCCTCAAGGACACATGACCCAGTGGATAAAGACGTTGGTTAGATCCAGTGATTAGACCCAGAGTTGTGATTTCAATAACAGACCGCAGCAGTGGTGAGTTAAAGTGAAAGTTACTGAGACATTCGGAAGAGACCACCTGAAGAAGGCTGGAGCGTACTTGTGAATATGGCAATGAGGATAACAGTCCGAGTAATGTAAATAATGCACGTTTTCATTTTTATTTATCCAATATGTTGAATATTATTTTATGGCGTGTAAGGTTCAGGTTATTTATGTTCTTTGCGTGAATCTCTTTCGTAACCGGCCTTTTGGAATTAACTGGTTTGCAGGTCAAGGTATTTTGTCACGTGCAGAGAAATTGCCCGTCGCTGGATATCTAGTTTTGGCCAGTTCGGTGATTTCAGATGAACATTTTGGCCAAAGTCAATATGCATGTATGTATGTAGGTATGTATGTGTATGTGTGTGTATATATGTGTGTACCGGTATAGAGTAACCTATAGAAGTGGACGTAGTGTAGTGATTATTCGCGCAAATTGATGTGCTAAGTTCAAATACAATTGACGCAAAGTTTTATTGAATTATATTCTGAAATATAAAATATAATTATTCAAACAATTTTTTTGAAATTTTCAATTTTTATGAAAAATATTATTTTTAGAATTTTCTGAGAATTATTTGTTTAGACAAGGCAAAAATTATTGAAAAATTCTTGGTTAAAATAAGAAATTCAGAAGTTTTTAATATCTTACGAAATGATGTACACGCCACTTTTTCAGACTTCTAACAACTTTCCCATATGATATAATTAAAGTACTAAAATCGAAATATGACACTCAACCTTTTTATCTGGGATGTTAAGTAGAATTTCGTGTCGTCCCTAACATCTTAACATCTTAGATAAGCTTGATTTACACGGGAAATATATTCAAGTAACTTCTCACAGGAACAAAAACAAGCATGAGGACTGAAAATGAGTTTAGCGAGTACCCAGAAATAATAAGAGAAGAGTCAGATGCATTTTTTGAGCATATTTATTTAATTTGTACAAGGAGTCGATCCTATGACGTAGGAGAATTTATTATTAGCGAACATAAAATTATGTCCGCTAATAATAATATTCTCTCAGCTATTATATAAGCTCAAGATAAGATACGCAAATGAGGCTGTCTTGATGGTAGACTCAAAGGAAATTGAAATAAATATTAGTAGTAAAGTAGTAAAGGAAAATAAGAAGAAATTTACTATTAACTTTGAGAATATAGAATGTATGGCTATCAGTAAGTATTTGAGTAATGTATTAAAAGACGAAGGGAATCAGAAGGTGCATATGAACAGCGAAAATATGTCTTCCAGAAACTAAACAAAGTATTAAAAAATATGAAAATTTATAAAAAAAATGACTACTGAATTGTTATGTAATATCTAATATCCTGTATAGCAATGAATGTTGACCAATTTCTTTACATCTGGAAAAGTGACTTGAAGCGATAGAGGCGTGGTTCTACCGACGGATGCTGTTTAAAGAACATTCTTGGAGTTCATTGTTTCAAAATAGAAAAAAATGAGTATTCGTCTGAAATATGTTAGTGCCATAAGGTCCATCGTATCAATTACCTGCTGAATCCGAATTGATCTAAGAATTAATTTCGTTATTACTGTTCATGTGTCATGATTTCTGGGTAGACGAGACATGTACATTCGGAGTATCACGGCTGTATTTTCTTTTATAAATTATTTGTTCCTTCATTAAGGGTGTTGTGGGTAAGCGTATTCTAGGTTTTGCCGTTATCCGCCTGATAATCAGGGATTCGAAACTTAGAGTAAATTCGAAGGAGGCCATCCTATCAACAGGTGTATAATATCGGTATTATTGTATTGTCATTGTTCTGAATCATGTATTAGTCGCGGGTGAGGCCTCTCGATAACATGACGAAGGGTATTGCTACAACTGCACCTCTGGATAATTTAATCCAGTTTGTTTTGCATGCATCTCTTGTGAGTGTAACTGTCTCACTAACTATTCTTCAGCAGAAGACAATCTGATTTCTAACCATGATACACGAAATTGAATAAAAAAAATCAAATCTTACTACACAAAAATAAAAATAGTTTCCAGATTCACCATCTCCTACAACAATGTGACTTCCGGTGTCGAAAACTTGATACAATCCAAAATCGCCTAAGCAGATCCTTTCACATTTGATTCTGTTCCTCTATGTTATTCAGGGCTACTCTGTCAATCTGATATGCGTCTCTCAAAGTCTTTCCATGTAAGAAATGGCGCATGGTGATGAGTGCCCTGTTCATGTTCTGGTATTCTTTCGTTGCATTTTTTCCATTTTAAAAATCCACAAGATTGTTCGAATACCGTGTTTTGGTTGACTGGGGCTGTTGAAAACAATAAACAGCAAAAACAATACATTGCATCATTTTAAATAGAGTACAACAAGCAATTAAGCGGAATCGAAGGCACATCTTGTAGTTTTCTTTGAAACCAGCGGTTGACATCGACATATTTTGTGCACGTTTCACTTCTCATAGCTATTTTGATGCGTCGGCTCTCAATAATTTCCTGATCTTTTGTAACTTTGAAAGGGCCGTTTTTCATCTAAAAAGCTACGCATACAAATGGTGAAGATTCACCATTTGTATGCGTAGTTCATTTGAAATTTATGTTTTATCGCAATTTACATCAAATTTTAAACATCCTATATCTTTCTTGGTTAATACTGCATATTTTTTCAGTCCTGGTTGCCAATTCATTATATGAAATCATAACCCCGTCACTGGGGACCATATCCAGAGCTGATCTGGCTGCTGAATCAGCTATGTCGTTTCACTTAATTTCAGCGTCACTTGTAACACAAATTAAGAAAATCTTTCATTATTTGCACATAGGATTCTATCTGTCCAGTTTAGGTGTTTTAGGATGTTTTCTTTTTTCAGGGATAGAAAAGAGGGAAGAGAATCTGAGAAGTTAAATTAAGTTGCTCTTTTAAATCATTTTCAGTGCCAAATCTATTGCACAGGTTCCATCATTAAAACTGGATATATCTTACGGAAGGTTTCATGCATTGGCGTGCCGAAGTCTTGGTCCAGGGTATGGCAAGAGATCAACTCGGTCCCCCTACCACAGCTAGTGGCCAACTAGCCAGGTTGGATCAAATACTAAATTTTTAGAAACTCAAATACAAATACTTCTCGCCATTATTGGCGCGATATAATTAGAAATACAAATACAAATTAAATTTATTTCAGATTCGAAAAATACAAACAAATACAAATACTTTTACTAGGCGAAAATCTAAATATCAATGCTTTTTCACACAAATAAAAATGCCCTGAGAAAGTATTTAAAATCCAATACAAATACATTTTTATTTGATCCGCCACTACCAACAAGAACTGTGCATTGACAAAAACTGAATTTAAAGATGTCAAGACTAGAGCAATTCATTTCATCTATTTGAATTCGTAAAGCCTCAACATAGGCTTGGTGATAAAAAATTTATCAATACGACCATCCACGTTGAAATGTTCAAATTCTTCATTTTCGATGCTTAATAAAGCCAAATTGCTGAGGCGCTCCTGACCCATTGTGTTTCGGAGAGATTTTTAATTAATTTTAGTCTGCTGAAAAAGCGGTTACAGAACGTCACAGAGACAGCAACAGCCAACACTATGCGCAATGGTATTTACAATTTGGAGAACACATCATCGCCGTAAGATATTGTGAAGTTGCATTGCTGGTTTGTTTGTTTTTTGTTTTTTTGTTTAACGAAGGTACTGTCTTTTATTTTTTGTATTAACATTCGGCAGTTTGTAATTTCGTATCAAAATCACCCTCCTATGCTGCAGCAGCTACTTTGCATTTTTTCTACCGTGACTTCGTTCGAGTCAATGAGGCTTTCAATATCCAAGCGGAACCCAAATTACTCATGTAACTAACTCAACCTTCTAAATCGATCTTTCAGTTCCGTATTCAACCTGTTCAATATTGCTGTCAAGGTAACACATCCATTTCTTCTTAGATTTAGAGGCTTATCTTTCGTCTCTCTCCAGACATTTTTACGAGCACCCTACGTTCCAACTTTACAGAGGTTGAACTCCATATTCTTGACGTCAAACCTGACATCTTATTCATGTCTGAAACTGATAGTGATCCATCTATCCCAGTGCAGAAACTTGCAAGTTTCTGCACTGGGGTAGATGGATCACTATCAGTTTCAGATGATAGATGGATACGGGTTACTCACTCTAAAACATGACCATCGAAATCGCCACGGCGCCTATATTAAGAACGGATTTCCATGTGGCAGAGTCTATAAAAACGAGGACCCTGATCTCTCGTATATGTGCATCCGTGTGTACCACTTTCATCTTCACTCTCCATCGTTCTCTGGTTGACGGATCTGTAATGTTCGACCGGATAACTGAGACGATTGGTCATATCTTCTTTGAGTATACACCTCAGTTAGCTTTAATATTTATGGTGAATCTAATATTCAGCGCATAAAGTGGTTAGTGCATTCTAACAACACTGATGATGAAGGCAGACACTGTTGAAACTTCTCCGTCGCCTATAAATTGTCACATATCATGTTAATCGGGAACAGGACATGAGGCGTACCTCCTTGATCTCTTCCTCACATCATACCCTGAAAAACGCTTTGCAGAACTGTTTAATCGCCACCCCCTACTAATGGCACTTTAGACCATTCACTAGTTATATAAAGATCGTGAGTCTAATTTATCTTATACGGGTGTTTATTGTAAGCCAAACGACAGAAGCATCAGCGCGATAACGCCACAACACCGTGACACTGTTCCATCATAAATAAAACCGTGACCGCACCACTGAGAAAACTGAAATAACCTCTAACCCGTTAAATTACAAAGCCCATCTCCCACTGGACTTCCCTCGTCTGACAGAGCACAATCCCAGTAATATTTTTATCACTGAACGGGAACCTTATGAAAACTATTGAACCTAAAAAGGCAACCAGTCCAGATAAATATCTTTCAGAATATTAACCCTAAGTTATCCCCGATCTAAGCAAGACTATTATTATATTTTTGATATCCCAGATCAACGTGAACGAGATGCAGTTGTTATCATTCCCCGAGCAACGAACTATATGATCAAATCGGATTTTCAGTTCAGATATGATTTGACACTGTTCGCATTAACTAACATTACGCCTTCTTACGAAATCTGAAAATTTCCCTTCTCCTTCGAGTAATCGTCAATGAGTAGATGTTTATTAAACGTTAAATCTCTGTAAAATATTTGTCTATGTCATATCCTGATCTTTGCCTTAAAATAAAGGAGATATACATTGAATACAATAACGTTTTTATATCTACTCGGTATAGTCAAAACACTGATTCTTCTTATGCTTCTTTCTATGAGTAACGGTTATTCATCATTAGAAGTTTTTTTTAATTCTCTAGGTCAAATCTATATAATGTTTTTCGTATATATTTTAGTTTCAAGACCTTTTCAAACATGTATGCATGTATATACATGGATTATAATACTTAAACGTTAAGTAATGTCGGATTAATACATAAAAATACATAACTTGTTTAGACATGGATTATAATAAATACTTCGTTTAATATATATTATATTAATTAATCAAAGATAAACAAAGTAAAATCTTAAAAAGAAAAAATGTCTATGCTAATACACACACACGAACACACACACACACACACACACACACACACACACACATATATATATATATATATATATATATATATATATATATATATATATATATATAATAGAACCGATTTTTAAATGCATAATTTATTGTTAAAAATTGTAATAGATTAGTTTTAATTGTATTTTATAATTAAATATTGTCTTTATTGGATAATTAGTCACAGTGGAAGTAGCTATGAAACAAATATATTATCCAAGCTATTATAGTAGTAGTAGTAATAGTAGTAGTAGTAGTACCAATAGTTGTTATTGTTGCTGTTGTACTAAATAATAGACCAAGTGTAGTAGATGTAGATATAGTTTCAATGATTTTAAGAGGGTCGTAGTTCTATTGACGAGAGCTGTCAAGGGGAGTCAGTGCATCAGACACTTTGGTCAGTGGATATAAAGGAAGGTCAGGCTGTGACACAATGACCTGAAGTAATGCTGGCATGAAAAGCAGCTACAAGGAAGAAGTGTCGGTAACCATAATGGCAGCAGAAGCAGAAGCAGAAGTCGCGGGTGTTGTAAGTAATATGTAAGAAAAAAAAAGACACAGATATCCAAACACGGACAGCTGAGCAATAGAATATGCCTTTTAATGAAATGGGGACGGTAACGCTGCGCATAAGAATAAAATGAAGAACTAAGTCTAAAGGTAAAATGAATCTAAATCTCAATAAATTGTTCTGCACAACACAAATGAACAGGTGTATGTGTGTATGTATGCATGTACAAACACGCACGCATCGTACATACGCATACTTACGCATAAAAGAATTTCAACAAACCCAGGCACGTGTAAAAGGAAAAGGACGAGAGAGACAGAAAAATTGTGAAAAGTAAGAACCAAGTGGCTTTATTTTGCCCTATGTATTAGAAAGTTTGCATTTTACTTCTTTTTAACCGGACGGATATGTTTTATACCCCAAATTACATTTAAACCCAACCACTGTAAATTTGTACAGGCATGGATACTCAGAATCCATATATTTTTATCTTTCTTTTTATATATGTGTCTGTAAAGCCATTAAAAAATTTTAAGAAAAAATTATACACTAATTATAATAATATATTTTATCACTATGAATCAGTACATCATTTTTATTTCAATTAATTCTTATGCATAATCATTATTGCAGGGTTCAGTCGTATTCATATTGGCTGTCTTCCTATTAGATGTTACATGTCCAAAGAGTTAAATAACTTCACATAGTGTTTTGAACGAACAATGAATTAAACTAGGGCTAAACTAGAGACAAAATCAACTTGCGTATTCTATCATTTTTATTTTAAAAAAGGTTTGGGTCACTAAGTCACCGATTTAATTTTTCCTTATTCTAAAAGTCAGTTGACATGTAAAAGCCGTTATTTGCATTTTGATATTTAAATGTTTTCGCTTGACGTGTAGTTGTAAAATTAAGAGACATCGAGGATTCAAGCATATAACTGAATCTCCAAAGTTAATATTAGCAATAATCATCATTTCTCCTATATTTGATCTTGCTCATCTTTGTCACTGTTTTTTCACTTTGTTTTGCGATTTTGTTTTAGCCGGGTAGAGTTATCGTAAGATGCAACGGGATCCTACGATAACTTGTGGAGAATACGAAATAATAATAACTCTCTTTACCCACTCCTTTCAAATTCGGACGACCCTGTGTAAAATTTTCTTTGGGCCAATGAAACCTTTGAGTTCAAAGAGATTGACCGATGAGCTGAGGAAAAAGACAAAACAAATTTACGAGCCTATGTGAAATTTTCTTTGAACAAATGAAAATGTTGCTTTTACAGGAATTAGCCGTTGAACCCAGAAAAAGTGAGAAAATAAAATAGCGATTCTATGCGAAATCTTTTTTGTTATGAAATAAGGAGAAGAATTAAATCAACAAGAGATGAGCATGTGGAAAATTTCATTTTTGTTCACGCATCCAGCATTCAGATATTCTTCAGTGTTAAATTACTCGCTGATTATATTATTGGCCTTGGCGTTTCAAAGATCTTTGCCAACTATCCAAAAAAGCTAAATATTTTAAACTGTCCCTCTTCATGTACTTTTGAATGTATGCAAACATACAACTCTTATGTGAAAATTGAACATATATTTATATATATTATTTTGTGCCAGGTGATTTGAGCTGTTGAATGAACATTTCCTCTTCATGACAATTTGTTGTAACTACGGATTGTAATTCATTTTCCTGCAACGAGCTACCAACACAATTTCAAGCATGTAAATTCATAAATAAAATTCATATCTTGTTTTGTTAAAAATAATCCACGTGTTTCCTCGTCATTACCATCCATCATTAATCTTCTTGGCGTGGGTAAGGCAACTGTTCATTTTAATCTCAAAGTTCCACGCCACTATAAACTCCACTCGGCTAAAGTGACACATTTTAGTCATCCGAACTCCCTGTGGAGGATTTCAACAACTTCCTAATATCAAAAGTTCTTCAGTCACATCACCAAAGCTTGTAGCGCCTATCAACTAGAAGCTTCAACGTCAGCAATATTGTTTTCTGGTATTTATGAAAGTAGAAATAATACACTAGACTCGTTTGAAAATTTGTACGCTCCTCTGTGAACGAACCTGAATTTTTTATGAACTTTTGGCCTTGGCATGCAAGAATTTTATTAGACCTTGCCCTTCTATATTTGTTCAGTGTTTTATGGTGGCAGTAATCTTTATTCTGACATCACTATGCGCTCACTGGGTACCTCTTATCGATTTATGTTTACAGATTTCACAATATTATATTTATTATAAGTTTTAAGTGAATTTTTAAGCTTTTAATGGTGTGTTCCATTCGAATATCAGATAGATTTATTACATTTTATTGTTGAATAGGTGCCTATATTTAAGATTAAAGGTGCAAAAAAATACAGGGTTGTATGGGCAGGTTCTGAACTTTACTTTATTGTAAAGGTAATTTTTACCTACATTTTAGAGGTACTTCATAGATTTTTGCGAACAGGCTCTCCAATGGATCTTTTAAAATCCACAGGTAAAATTCTAAAAACATCGTGATGTATCGTATTGATTGTTTTAAAAAGACGATTTTTAAGCAATTATATTCCAGTTTTGAGAAGATTAGTGAGTATTGGTTTTAGTGAAGTTTCACTTTGTATAAACCACCACACGTAGGAATTGCTACATTTGGATTTTAAGCATTTCAAATAGGAAATAAGGGCCAGTTTTTATCATAAATGAAATGCATATTAAATTAATACATATATAACTGTTTCACGATGTTTGTGAATGAGGTTATTGTGAATTTTCCCCATTGGCAGGAATTAACATATTTTGTTTTTGATATTGGAAATTTAAACCCATTCTTTGCTATATTTATTTAAATAAAAACTTCGATTCGAGATTTCACGAACGTTACTAAGAGATGCATAAAAAAAGCTGGAAGCTGCAACAACCGAAACGTTGTGATGATAACAACTAATATGAGGTCACTAGTCCGAACTAATCAATATACAGTACTATAGTATCTGGTAAAACGCTTGGAGATCTGGCTTTTCATTTGTGTGAAAGGCTTTATCATTTCCGAACAAACATTTAAATGAACCATTCTTCAATTTTTCACGCATCTCATATAATAGTTGATACGCAAGATAATTTTAATAGCATTTCTTTTTAATCCTGGATTTTTCCATTGAACATAGTCGAGTCATCGAAATAAATATGCTTTTCGATTATCGATATTGTTTATGCACACCCCTAGCACGCTTTTATACCATAGTATTTTTTGATGGCATTGAACATAATTATGTATTAATAGACTTGTTTATTTGTATATACAGTGCTGTTCGATAAAAGTGACTCACCTTATCCTTTGAATTTAGCTCAACTTTCGTTTTATCGGAGAAGAGAACATTCTTCCAGTCTTCTATGGTGAAAGTTTTGTAATAGTGACCCATTCAAGTCTCTTGGCTTTGTTGCCTTTTCTTATTAGCAGCTTAAATCTGCGTGTACAAGATTTGTAGCCTTGTTCTAACAGCCACCGACTGTTGAAGAGGCAAGACTAACACCTTGCTCTTCGCTTAGTCTGCCTGCAATTTCTTGGCTAGTTATAGTCCTATTCTTCGCAACTTCTCTCTTGATTACCCTGCTAGTTCTATCATCAATCTTTTTCTTTCGTCCTCTTGTTTCCTTCCTTGGAGCAGGAGTGGCATCATTATATGCCCTAAGCACTCGAGAGACAGTTGATTGTTATAGGTTATAGCAATTTCTGCAATTTCTCTCGTAGACTTCCCTGCTTTTGAGAGGGCAATAATAGATGCCTTAAGTGGTTCTGATGCGTGTTTGTATCCTTTCATCTGGTTAGTGACTTGAGTGGCTATTTCAAGCTGTTTTTATACTGTATGAGGCTTTCTGGAATATTCTGGAATGCTCTAGATTTAATTTAATCTGTTCTAGAATTCTCTAGAATATTGCTCTGAGTGTATTGTAAAATAGTTTTCAATATTTTGACAAAATCTCTTTAAATTTACCAGTTTAATCATTAGAATGCGATATCTGAGTCACTTTTTTTGCACAGAGTTTTTTTCCATGAATCTCATTTATATCCAAATTTATAATTATCAATAGAATACCTTAGGGTGAATAAACTTTTTTCCTAGGTGGTCGGGAAAGGGTCTTTATATTAGTAAGTTTAAAAATTATTTTAACCCCGAAAATAAAAACAAAGACAAAAATATTTTTAGTAAAAAAATCAGGTGAGTCACTTTTATCGAACAGCATATTTATATTGTATTGTTTATTTGTTTATTGAAAGTTTGCTTTTTTACTCCAAGAGGCTTGATAATCTCCACTATTATTTGCAACAATATTGATAAAATTTTGCTCTACTGCTGCCTCCTCATTGGTGTTATTTATAATGACATTTCCTAAAAATTCGCTCAACTACAATTAAAAATAATGTGATAAAATCACATTTTACACCGAACATTTAACATAAGATCTGTTTATTATTAAATATATATTCGGTCCACGTGTGATTACAAAATCTTATTAATATTATGGCAAATATTGTCATGAAGTCGACTAAAATGTTTTTGCCAGATAAACAATGAAGCTGAAAAATCGGATTAAACTGACTGCCAAACAAACTTGCTTCTAGAGATTTCTGAATAAACGAAGGCAAAAATAACCATACAAATCTACATATTTTTACATCGATATGAAATTTACACTTCAAGTCGACTTGCAGGATTGCTTTTCATAATTTCGACAGTAAAAACAACTGATAGATTTTTATCAAAGAAGGTTTAGGATGTGAAACATCTTGAAGAGATTATTGTTAATAATTCCAATACTTGCTCAAAAATAATTATATTATTGCCGTTATAGCATGAGCCAGTTGAATGACAGTGTGTAAGGACAAAGTTTCGATATTCTCCAGCGTATAGATTTCTTGGACACAAGCAAGCAAAACAAGTGATGTCGAGAGACAAGGCTTCTGACATAAAATTTTTAAAAAAGGTTTATTTTTATTGGTATTTGTCGATACAATACATCAAGACCTAACGTTTCGATTTGTTGTAGAGTTACTTTCCGCAGTGGAAACTGTATTTGGACTAAATTCGGTCCTAAATAAGTTCAACGTACAAAAACGTTAGTAACTTGTTATAATAAGTATTACGCAGAGTAATCTAGTTGTGGTAGCTGACTACTTTCGTATTCGACTCCCAGTCGACCCTCACTGACTCCTACTTATATTAGGTGGAAGAGTCTATGGACTAGGTGTGTTTTACCATAACACCCCCTCCTAAAACTTTACTCCGTAGGGTAAAACAGTTTTCTTAATTTTTTATTTTTTTACAGAAAAGGAAAAAAAAACAAACAAACAAAAAAACTTCATTTTTTTTAGCAACATCGTAGTGTATCTCCTACGTTTTGAATCCATTTTCAAATGATCAGTTGCCTCTCTTTTTCTCTTGGATCGGCGTACCTCAGGTAACATCGTTGCTGGCGTTGGTAGATCAAATGTATCAAAAATCACCTCCATAGGTGTTTCTTCCGCGGGACCGCTGTCAACCACGTCTGAAGAGCGTCGACTGATCTGGTCTGCACGTGAATTTTTCACCTTTCACGAAGTACATCATGTTGCCAATCCGCTTTTTTATTCTTCCAATCTCCCAGAATGATTTATTCTCTTTATAGACCTTAAAGTAGACTTTTTCACCAGGATTGTATTTCTTTACTTGAATAATTTTTTCTCTACCTGGTTTTGTCTTTTTTGGTAATAATTTATCGAAGACAGATCTTACCCGACGTGCAAACATCACCTCGGCTGGCGATTGTGAGGCTGGTGTTGCGTTATTTGGGGTAAGTCTGTATACCTGTAGAAACTTCTGTAGGGCTTCATTTTTAGGTATTTCCCTAGCTTTCTTTAAAGCTCTTTTAAGGGTGTCCACAAATCTTTCAGCTAACCCGTTTGATCTTGGGTGATATGGAGCTGTGGTAACATGTTCGACGTTGTATTCCTTGCAGAAATCTTTGAATTGTTTCGACGTAAATTGACTTCCGTTGTCCGTCTACTACACCAAAACTTGCGAACAATTCCAGCAGGAAGTTTTTCGTACTTTGCGTCGTCGGTTTTCTTATAGTTTGTATCTCAGGCCATTTTGAGAAACTATCCACTGCTATGATGTAATAGTATCCATTCAGTGGACCTGCAAAATCCACATGCAACCTAGACCATGGTAGGTCTGTTTTTGGCCAGGGATTAAATTTTACTGGGGGTGCCTTTGTAGCTAAAGCACAGCCTTTACATTTTGCCACTGCGTTCTCAATGTCCCTGTCCATATTCGGCCAATAAACAAAACTTCGCATTAGGCTCATCATCCTAGTGCTGCCTGGATGACCAGTATGAAAATCCTTTAGTATTTGTTTTTGCAGTGTGTATGGAATCATCACACGTTCTCTATATAACAATACTGTATCGCAAAGCGAAAAAACATTTGTTGTGTACTGGTCCTTCTCGGATATTTTTTCTCTTATTTTCAAGATATACTCGTCCCTGGTGGCTTCTTCTTTTACTTTTTCTAGAGTTACCGGAAGTTCCCGAACTGCATTACACACAGTAAATTTCAGCTCCTCTTCTGACTTCAGTGAGGCAATTACCGTGTCTTCTAATGATTCGCCCCTTTTAGGAATTAACCTGGACAGCCCATCAGCGTAGCCAAATTTATTCGATGGTATGTACTCCATGCTGAAGTTATAATTTAGCAATATTGTAGCCCATCTTTGTAGTCGGTTTGCTGTATGCATCGGCAAACCCCTTTTCGACCCAAAAATCGAAATTAGAGGCTTATGATCGGTTTGTAGCTTAAAATGTCGACCGTGGAGAAAACGGTGAAATTTCGCTAATGCAAATATTATTCCTAGCGCCTCTTTCTCTATCTGAGAGTAATTCTTCTCAGCCGGAAGTAGTGCTCTAGAAGCATGAGCAATTGGTTTTACTTGACCATCTGTCATTTTGTATAAAATACATGCTCCTACTCCATACGCACTTGCGTCGCAAGCTACTATGATTTCTAAATCCGGATTGTAATGGGTTAAAAATAATTCCGAGGTTAACACTTCCTTTATCTTTTCAAATGCTTTCTGGCATTCATTAGTCCACTTCCAGGGTTTTCCTTTCTTTAATAGTTCATTTAATGATTCCCGTAGATCATACATTTTAGGGATGTATATTTGGTAATAATTAGCTAATCCCAAAAACCTTTGTAATGTGGTAATATCATTCGGAGCCGGCATGTCTTTTATAGCCGCTGCTCACTCTGGGCCTGGCCATCTACCATTCTTATCGATGATCTGTCCCAGATATTTCACTTTCTCCATAAAAACCTCGCATTTACTTTCCTTGAGTTTAAATCCCAAATCCTGTATTCTGGAAACTACTGCATTTATATGTTTCACGTGTTCTGCTATACTTGTACTTCTCATGAGGATGTCGTCCAGATACGCTACGGCAAAATCTAAACCACCCAACATCGAATCCATTACTTGTTGGAAAATGTCGAGCGCGACCTTAATCCCAAAAGGTAGTCTGTTAAATGTATACAGATCCCGATGTGTGTTAATACACAAAAGTTTAGACGTTTCTATTTCTACCGGTATTTGCAGATATGCATCGCTGAGGTCTATCTTCGAAAATATTGTGCCTCCATTAAGCTTCGCAAATATTTCTTCTTGTTGTTGGTAGAGGATAATTATAGTCTTTGAGTGCCGCGCTTAACCCCGTCGAAAAATCCGCACAAACACGATTGTCTTTAGACTTTTTTTTCACGTATACCGTCGGAGCTGCCCAATCACTATAGTCAACTTTTTTAAGTACACCGGATTTCTCTAATCTGTCCAATTCTTTATCTATCTGTTCCATTGAGGCAAACGGCACATTCCTTTTCTTTTTAAATACCATCTGGGCGTTTTCTTTTAGAAAGAATTTTGCCTCCCAACCCCGGAGAAAAACAGTAAGAAATGTTTCCTTAAGTTTCTTTATTAATTTTTGGGCTTCGGAGTTTAAACTTTCTACCTTGTAACAGAAAGAATTTATCGGTAGATCCCATAATTGAAATTCTGTTATCCAATTCGTACCAAGTAAGTTCGTGGTATTTTCCATGACAAAGTTTAACTTTTCGCGTTTTTTTTTTATTTAACATGACGTTTGTAACAAGTTCTCCAACAAATTGTATTTTTTCTCTCGTCACTGACTTTGCGATTTTCTTTGTCTTCATTAAAGTTGGGTTCAAATTTATGATAGACAGATCCGAACTAGTGTCAAGTTGCATTTTTATTTTTTTATTACTTATTTCGATGGTAACAAATTTTCTAGTTATTCCATCGTTTACCTCGTTGGACTTTAGTTTTCTTATTTTATTTCCTTTATTTTTTGACTGTAAATGTGTGCTTTTATGACCAACTCTTCCACAGTTGAAACATTTTTTATTCCTAAAATTGCAATATCTGTGCCAGTGTAGTTCACCGCAAGCAAAACATGGCTTCGGGAGTTTTTGTTTGTTTTTCTCTGGTATTTCACTTTTTGCTTGATAATCTGCAATTTTATAATTCTTTTTGTTAGACTGACTTTCTTCGTTGTAGCGTATTTTCTTTACATGCGAAACGCCAGACTGTTCTATCTTTTTTGAGTCTTTTTTTACACTAACATATCTTGTGCAGTCTTCTACCAATTTCTGTACCGTAATACTTGGATTGCTTTCCAATTTTGCCAGTACTAATTTTCTCAACTCTGCGTCTTTTTCCGATACCAGCTCCTGAACAAACACCAAGCACTTAAAATTGTCTGTGCTTAACTCTGCCAGCTTGAATTCTTCACAATGCTTATTCACATTGGCTGCGTACGTTATATAGTCTTGTTCGTCATCTTTCATCAGATTCAAACATTTCCACCTCTTGTCGAACAAAGATGTCTTTTTACTAAATATTTCACTTAATATATTAATGCCTCGGTAAATGTCAACTCGCTAGTTTTTTTCGGTAAAATGTAGTTTACCAATTTATGCTCAGTTATGCTCAGCAGTTCCTAATTTGCTTAAAAGAAGCCTAACCTTCTTTCCTTCAGACCACGAGTGGCAGTCCTCGTTATACACGTCCGTATATTTTTTTATAATATTCTTCAAAAGTTATCTCTTCATCTGGACTGTACTGTACAATATTTCAATTGAATTCCATATTGTATTCTCTGGGAAAGAATCATTTTGTAGATTTTTCTCTTCCCTCTTCTCAGTTATTTTCAGAATTTTGTTTTGAAACTCCCTATGCATCTGCTCCATTTTTAGTTGACAATGGATTTGTCTGTTGGAAGTTTCCTCTTGTAACTTAACAAATTCCTGTAATAGAATTTTGCATTCCTCCATTTTCGAAAAAAAAAATTACACACTGATTAAATACTGTAGAGGGGGTCCAACGAATTTGCAATTCGTGCCCTATTTGAGCAAACTGTCTTATCAAGAAAATCATTTCTTTTCTCAGTTGAGAATACGTCAGATTTTTTCGTCACTAAGTTGATGTCTTGGCTTGCGAAAAAACTTTGCCAAGTTTTTTATTTTAAAGTGTGAATCCGAGACTTTGTCGCCCACGTTATTATTTTAGCGAGCAAATTTTTTTTTCCTCCGTATGAGTGCGAATCCTCGTCGCCAAAGTTGTTGTAGAGTTACTTTCCGCAGTGGAAACTGTATTTGGACTAAATTCGGTCCTAAATAGGTTCAACGTACAAAAACGTTAGGAACTTGTTATGATAAGTATTATGCAGAGTAATCTAGTTGTGGTAGCTGACTACTTTCGTATTCGACTCCCAGTCGATCCTCACTGACTCCTACTTATATTAGGTCGGAGAGTCTATTATCTATAGACTAGGTGTGTTTCACCATAACACGATTTAAGTGCAAAAACCATTGAGTGGTGAACTTGAAGTAGTTAAATCAAGTTTCGAGTGCGTCTGAAAACTGAAAAGAAGAGATTCTTATATAAATAACACCATAAGAAAATGGAACTAAGATACTTTCTCTATGAAAAATATTTCCTACTGTTTCTATAGCAAAAAAAAAACTTATACATCTACTGCTTGCCTCTAATATGCTTAAACATTTTAGCTTTTTATGGAAAAAAGACGTTCTTCTACAGGACAAATTCATTATCATCGCTGTGGTTATTTTTATTTAATTCATCCGAAAGCCGAATCGATTAGACTAATCAACAAAGGTTTTGAGTGTTCTGGTGTAAGGATCATTGTAGGTAATTATAAGTAATTTTGATGCACTAATTTAAAAAATAGCACAAGCTTTTCTCTCCTACGTCTAGTTTTTCTTCTTTGAGACATGCCCAATTTACCAAATTTGTGTAACTTTTAAAAACAAAGACCAAAATTCGATCACTATTTCTTGCCTTTGGTAATATATTTCAAGAAGAGGGGGATTAAGGTAACAAATGAGGATCAAAATAAATTATAAAATGAAAAATGACCAACTTTGTGTTAAGACCATATTATTCCTACTCACTTCCAATTCATAGGTTTTCTCGTGGGAAACTTTACACGGGAGCGAAATACATGTTGAAGCTAATGCTGATGATGATACTGACATTTCAGACCCCGAATCGTTTTCATTCGTGGTCTGAATTATCCCCACAGCTCTTTAACAAAGATGCGGTAAACGATCTGGCGCGACAACTAATTCTATCTAAAGTGCCATGAAGATTAAAAGAAAAGCGGTACCAGATAACATTCTATCACAAACGAAAAGAACATCTGTTCCCTTTTTACATAAGGGAACAATTTGGTGTATAGTAACTATGCCAGAATACAATCATGATGATTGGCATTTGTTTATAGAACCTCAAACATGTTTTTCTGCATATCAATAATGCACGGAAATGGAAAAGAATACCGAACACTAAACACAGAAATAAAAAACAAATGTAATCCAGCTAAAGAGGAATGAATCAATGAAAAATGTGCAGAAAGAGAGAGAATGAGCAACACAGAATAAAAGAACAGAACGAAAGATGAGCCAATCATCAGGAAGGATCACCGTTAAAAGAAGAAGAAAAATATTTCAAAAGGGGGAGCGAATACGTCAAAAATCCTTTCACGGAAAGTTTCTCTCGTAAAGAAAGGTTTGTTTCAGAGAGAAACCTACACAGAAAAATACAGAAAGGCCAGAATACTAAAAATGAAGTATGATTAGCACTGGAGAAGATGAACAGGGACAATGCGGCAGGGCCTAATGGGATCGTAACAGAAATGCTTTCACTCTTAGACAATTTCAGCATAGACAAGATCACAGAAGTAATTAACGAAATATACAAAGGTGGCTACATACCGGAGAATCTCACTTAATCTATCTTTATAGCACTACCAAGGCAAATGAATGCGCGTTCCATCGGACAATCAGTTTAATGAACCTTATAATCAAACTAATGATGCAAATCCCGATTAATCAAGCACAAAGCAGAATTAGACCGGAAATTGGACAAGATCGCTGCTTTATCAAGGACACTGGAACAAGAAATGCGATATTCATATCAGAGGGAGGGAGGGAGAGGGAGAGGGGGAGAGAGAGAGAAGAGAGGAGAGAACAATACAAAAGGATATGCACTTATGTTTTATAGATTACGCAAAAGCATTTGATTATATACGGCACAAGGACCTATTTAAATTGCTAGGAAAAAAAGTTAGAATAATCCAGAACTTATACTGGACACAAACCACCTAGAAACCGGATGGAAAATGAACTGATTAGCTACATTAAATAGAAAGGAGCGTGTGACAAGGACGTATCTTCTCCCCAGATTTATTCATCTTCTATAGCGACGCTGTCGTAAGGGAACTGGAGGCCCTGTCAGGATTTATTATCGGTGTGAGTAATCTTAATATGGAGACACGGTGGAGTAATGGATAGTGGGTCGGATTGAAGAATCGGTGAGCCGAGTTGACAGCTGACTATAGGATCTTAGGGTAGTAAAAGAAAGTGAGAAACAAGGACTAACCATCAACGGCAAGAAGACAAAGTATGGTTATCAGCAAGAGAAAATGTTCAAAATCATAATTACGAATTGGATGTCAACATCAAGCAAGTACAGAAGTTTAAATTTCTTGGAAGTGTTTTAACAGAGGATGGCAACCACGAACTCGAGATACGAACACTGGATTAGCGCAAGAAGCATTCCAAAAGTTAAGCAACGTGCAGAAAAATGGAAAGATTTCGTTAGAAAAAAAGAAAAGAGTACTGGACTGCTATGTGTTTATCCATCCTCTTATATGGCAGTGAATGCTGGACAATCCTTCCAAGTAAGAGGAGAAAACTAGAAACGGCAGAAATGTTAGCCTACAGAATGATACTGAAAATTCCATGGACGGAACAAGTAAACAACAAGGAAATCTTAAAGAAAATGGCAACAGAAAGAACACTTACACTCAGAATTATACTCTCTAGATCAGATGTACAGATTTTAATTTATGTTCTTTTGTTACTGTAAACCATATATGCTTGTTGTGAAGAAAATAACTGATTCCATGCATTTAATTTTGTAAATCAAAAAGGCCAGTGCTGCACATTGTATCCGATTAAGCATTGACAAAATTTCTCTATCCACTAACCCGTGTTATAAAGCAGCCGTTACAAAACAAAATTTCCTTTTCCCTATGATGAACTCGGTTCTTTTTAAGGGTGATAGGATGTATACATTTTTCTCGTAGATACCGAAAACCAAAGGTTTTTTTTTCTGATTTGGACATAAAAAATAAAATTTTAAAATCCCTGTCTCTTCTGCAGTGTGTTCCCAATGGAGAAAATTAAGAGAGATAAAGTTGGATATAAAATTTCGTAGAAATTCTCGTTTGTTCACGACTTAGACTGTTTCATTTGTAAAAGGCATGTGACTTTTTTAGAAAACCTTTTTGTATATTAAAATTCGTTAGATTCCTTAGCCCTCAACATTTGTCAAAAACTAAATATATTGTTTCTTTATCATTTTAGAAGTGGGGTTATATTCATAATATCGATATAGTATAAAATCGACTTTTACAGAATCTAGCCTTTTGTATTGGTATTCTTAACCTTCCTATTGAAAATTGTTTCACAGACATTTCTTTTTGGTTTACATCCAGCATCGATGCTTTTGTACATACTCGGAAATACCAGGTAAAACCACAATCTTCTCTTTGGTTCACGCCGGCCTGTTCAGCCTCTATAGCCCACAAGAATCACTTTTTCAGGATGAGCCAATGTGATAGACTCGGTCACAAAAGACGCCTGCTCGTAATAATTGTAAACATGTCCTCAAAGAAGATAAGTCTTTGTTTGCTGACAGAACGAGACACCGTATATCCTCAACAAGTTTGGTTCTCATGACTACTGGCGGCTCCGTAATAGTGTGTTAAATAAACGTAAGTCTTCACCCAATTTGAGGTATTAACATCTTTTCTAAACTAGATCCCCACAAAACGTGTGGACTTGATTGTATCCCTGTAGTCCTTAAGAAATGATCTTCTGAACTGGCTCTTGTTCTCTGTAAAATTTACAATAAATGCCTTTCTGTTTCTTGCTTTACTGCTTGTTGGAAATTTCCTTCTGTAGTTCCAGGATTTAAGAACACTGACGGACAATCTGATCCTTCTAACTCTAGGTCTCTTAGTCTTCTATCACTTTTTGGCAAAGTAGTAGAGGCTCTGATCAACTCTGAATTGGTTTAGCATCTCGTCTCTCAAGGTCTTCAGATAAGCAATATGGCTTTCGTTTCTGCTGATGTATTAAGTATTATTGATGAAAGAGCCTATCAAGCTTTAGATAAGAATGGTGACAGGGTTTGGCATACTGATCTTCTTCACAAGTTGGATGAAATTTTAAACTGATTCAGCCTTTCTTACCTTTCTTATCGAATTGCGAAATGGAAGTTGCCTTGAATGGCCACTCTTCTACATTTTTTGGGTTAATGCAGGTGTCCCTCAGGAGTCTACGTTGACTCTACGCTGTTCCTAACTTTCATCAACGATTTTCCTAATATATTGGTCCTAACCTAGCATATCGACACCAGCCACTTTTTCACCGTCGCAACATAGCTTCCCTAAACCTTTCCTATAAATACTTTCATAGTAAATGTTCTGATCAACTGTCCTCTCTGGTACCTTTGTGAGGAGGTTTCTTTTTTTCCGACGGTGTACGACCGTTGCTTGACGCCAGACGTATTTGCGATTATTTACGAACTGTTTTTGATTTCAACCTTTGATTCACTTAAGTTACTTTTTTCATTTTCTTCCGTTTAATTTACTGACGTTTTTGCCAAAAGTTTGATTTTTTTTTCTGTCTTTTCCCTCCCCTCTTTTTATTTTTACCCCTTGTTGTTTCTTAATTTAAATTTTCATTTTCGTTTTTGAGTTTTAATTTCCTTTTAGTAACTTCCCCACGCCAAACTTTACTTTTAATTGTTTATTTTTGCCCCACGTCAGACTTTATTTTCTTTGTTTACATTTTATTTCTACGTGTTTCATTGTTCTTTGTCGTAAATAACTGTTTAAATATTCTGTTCTTTTATTTGAATCTTTTCTGTGTTTATTGTAACTTCTCGTATTTATTTTTCATATTTATTTTCTATTCGTTAGTTCTTGTTTATTTTAGTTTACGTGTTTCGTTCGTGATTGGGCTGACTAGAATTCTCTAGTAGCAGCAATATTGTTTTTGTGAACTCGTTTGGAATTTTTCGTTTCGTATTTTCTGTTGTATTATTGTAAAAAAAGATACTTTTTGGTTATTTTCTGTCTTAAATTCTTTGTTTTTCTTCGCGTATTCGCATTTTGTAATTTGTAATTGTTTAACTGTTTTATTTTTAACGTATTTTGTCCTCTTTGTGTACGTGTTTCTGTTTAAGTAACTTATTTTTGCGTGTTTAACTGTTTATTGTTCTGTCTCGTTAAATTTCTTTTTGTTATTGTGATTTATTCGTGTTTATTTCTCGCTGAAATTATACTTTTATTTGTTGTTTTCTTTTTTTTTTTTTGAAGAAAAAAATCTAGTTTTAAAATGGGTGCCAAGAAAACGGTTAAAAACCCTGTTTGGTCCTATAAAAAAAAAGAAAAATGACCCGCCGGATAAGGATGGAAACTCAAGAGAGCCAAAAAAGTCTGGTGTCTTCTAATGGTCAAAATTTAGAAGATAAAAGCAAGAGTTCAGAAAAAAGTATGGTGGCCTCAAATGGCAAAAAAAAAGTCACTGAATCCAGTGTTCCAGATCACTTTGGTGGCCGAAAGTGGCCAAAATGCTGAGAGTAAAACCACTCAACAAGACAAAATTATGTGGTTGAGAGTAGCCAAATTTCAGCTGAGCAGACCCCAATAAATAATGACATGGCTGGAGCGACGCCCTCATGATGGAAGTCCCCGCCGAAATGCAAAATCAGCATGACGGAGTTTCTGGAGAAAGCCAAGAGCTACGCACATCTGGTGACAGCAGATGGGCTCTTGTCCAATCCCGTGGAACTTAAGAAAGTTGATAAATGAATTGTGTCAGTCTTTGTGGTGGACAAGCGCTCGCGCAAATTTACTCGCTCCACAAAGACACGGTTATTAAGGCCTTGACTTCTCTGGGCATCGAAGGAAAAGTTTTTTTTTATGTGGGACGTACTGTGAAAGTGCAACGAAGAGGGAACTTATAACAAAAGACCTGATTTTGCGCACAGAATATAAAGGTAGGCGGAGGACCAAGTGACAGTATATGAGGTTCCTCCTCAGATTGTCGGAGAGCATCTATCTGCGTATCTGTCCCATTTCGAGCAGATTCTTAGTGCTTCCTCGGACGATCTGACCGGGGGGGGGGTGCTTCGAGTTGATGCTCGGTGAAAAATCCTTCAACTCCATCCCCAACTGTCTGAATGTAGAGGGCCAGAAGATGCCAATAATTGTCACCGGATGTAAACCGGCATGCTGGAATTGTGGAAAGCCTGGTCACCTTTCCCTTTCCTCCACAGAGAAGAAGGCCTCTGATGTTCTGGCCCCCGCCCAAACAAATCCCCCTTTGGTCGAGTCTGTTCCATCCGTCTCGCCTGTAGTGGCCAGCGACCAGGACAGATGTAGAAAATCCCCCGGTTGTGTCCAAATCTCAGCCCCCATTCCCCGAAAAGTCTTTGCCCACTGCTAGTGCGGTTAGGGAGAAGGGAGAGGGGGAATGACAGGTCGTTGGTAGGGCTAAAGGGAAGACCCAGGCAGCAGGACCTCGTTCCACTCCAAAAACAACGAAAGGCACAAACAGCCCCACTCTCTCAACCAGTGCCAAGGGCGACTTTCCGGCCAGCTGCTCTGATAAGTTACGCCAGAAAATGATTCAATACGAACCATCATTTGAAAAGAAAGATAAATTGCAGCAGCTAAAAGACGCCTTAAAAACCAATCGTCAGCAGTCAGGAAGGAAACCTGCCATCTCTTTTTCGGCACCATCTTTCCCTGTTACTAAACAGTACCTCATGGTCCCTCTCCCTGTAGTCAAATCATTAAGCCAAGTTCCCTCCAATATGACCACACTCAAAAAGACCAAATCATCTCCTAAAAAATCCTCTCCAATTCAATCTCTCATGCATACACCAATTAATTCACCAAAAAACAAAACAAAACAAGAACAGCAAAAACGTCAAAAAAGTCGATCATCTGATTCTTCAGAACACACAACTGAGAAAAAAATTAAACCAATTTTCAACACAGGGGAAGGTGTGTGCCGAGTCACAAAAGAACATGAAAGCAAAGCATTAATGCATGGAAAAAAATGAAGAATTTAAAAACTCTTCTTACTTTCAGGAAAATTGACAATCTTGACATAGAAAACCCTCGAAACTTCCCTAAAGCTAAGAGAGCCCTCACTGTGGTGAGATCTGGTGTTGCTGGTCAGAATATTTGGGCTATGGTGGCCGAATCAAATGAAGCTCTCGGAATGTTCCCGCCGATGGCTGGTTTCGACGATGACAACGTCAAAAAATTACAACAGTTTTTTCAGGGAGGTTCCCGATTTTTGTTCACCCCTTCCTATATAGAGCTCTTAAGTTAACATTCCCCTTGGACATTGGCGTCCTGTCTCCTGATGGCACCATGAAGAGTGAGATGGGTACTGGCTCAATGGTAGAGGCCGTCGGTGTCCTGACCCCGGTCATGTTCAATGCAGGAGAGCAACCCTAATCGGTTTTCATCATGGCTCTCTGGTTAGAAAGTGTGAATGTCCGAGGCCTGAGATCGGAGTTTGGCAGGGTGAGGCTCTCTCGTGACCTTCAGCGTCTCGGGGTGAATATATGCTGTGTGCAAGAGACCCAGTTTTCTTCTGGCGACTATGAAGGCATTCTGTCTAGGGGTTTTCCCCTCTATTCAGCATGTTTTAATGGACTCTCGAGGGTTGTCTCTTGGCTGGTGAGCAAGTCTGTGAAGGCTGCGTGTGTTCTTGTCTTCGCGGATCCGGCGGGCAGACTTTGCGTGCTGGATGTTACCATAAAGGATAAGGCTATTCGTCTTATTGGGGTTTATGCCCCCAATGTCCATTCTGAGCGGCCTGCTTTGTTTCGGCAGATTGAGCCGTTTTTGAAGCCATCGCAGTGGGTAGTTTTAGTGTGTGATTGGAATGCCGTCCTTGATCCCGATATAGATCGTATAGGGCCAAATTCGGGTACTAACAACCGAGACGTGAAACCATTTATCGACAGGTTTGATCTTGTTGATAAGTACCGGAATGAACACTCTCGGGTGGTAGTGTGGACTTGGACCAATAGTGGCGGCTCGGCTAGTTATCTAGACCGAGTCTTAGTTAGGAGAGTCGATGTAGGGCTCTTAGGGTGTCCAAGCTTTCATGAGATAGTTTATTCTGATCATAGGCTTGTCCGTGTAAACTTAGATAAGCCTAAGGTTAGGATGGCTGGCTACAGGAAATTAAACTCATCATTATTTGGTGAGCAAGATTTCCGGGACCAGCTGATACTAAGGATACAGGGGGAATTGACGGGAGCGGTAGTGGGAAATGCCTGCTGGGATAATTTAAAATCCAAAATTCGAACGTTTGCTGCAGATTATAATCGTCGGCTCAATCTAGATAGATTAGCGGCGCAAACAGTTTTAGAGAAGAAGGTTGATCGGGCGGTCAAATCCCGTGATAGTGGGGACATAGCTTTAGCTAAGGCAGAGTTGGCCTCCTTGCTTATCAAGAAGGATCAAGCTCTGGTATTTAGGGCTAGGTTAAAAAGAATGTCCTCTAAGGCAACGAATATGGCCGCTGAATTGCGGTCAGAGTAAGCTCGGAATGCATCTCAGCGACATATCGCATGTGTCACATTGCCGGATAGGCGGACCATGACAACAAACGAGGGCATATGCGAAGCTTTTCGTGACTACTTTCAGGAACTTTTCACCAGGGAGCCCGGTTTGAGCCCTGTTCAGTTCGACGCCTATTTAGCTGACTTTCCCTGCCTTCAGGCAGCTGAAACGGCTAGATGCGAGGGTCCCATTTCAGAGTCGGAAATCTGGGAAGCGATGAAACAGGTTGGCCTGAACAAATCTCCGGGACTGTATGGTCTTCCGTACGCAGTGTATTTGAGGCAGTCGCCCGTTTTTGTTCTCTTGCTGGCACTGATTTTCGGCAACTGGATGAAGCAGGGGTCTATACCCCAACGCTTCACCAGGGGCGTGATCAAGTTGTTACGCAAGGATAAAAACGGAGGAGATGGGTTAGGTAACTTTCGTCCTTTAAATATGTTAAACACAGAGTTAAAGATTTTGGCTAAGTCTTGGCCAACCGTTTGCAGGTTGTCCTGTCTAGTGTGATTGGCTCGGAATAGACTTGTGCTGTGAAGGGTAGGACTATTCAGGACAATCTTCATATGGTACGCCTGACAGTGATTAATTTAGATCGGTTTCTGGAAGCTGTTCTTTCGGCGGCTGGTTTCGGGCCGTATTTTCGCACCTGGATCCGACTTCTGTATGCGACTCCCGGTGCGCTGGTGGAGGTGAATGGGGTACGATCGGAGCCTTTCGTATTGTCTCGCTCCATTCGTCAAGGTTGTCCGCTTTTACCTTTGCTTTACGTTCTTGCGTTGGAACCTTTCCTTCGCAAATTAAAGGCGAATCCGGTCCTACGCGGAATTGCCCTGCCCGGTGCTGCCACATCGGCCAAGTATTCTGCCTATGCTGACGACGTTTCAGCTCTTGTGTCGAGCAGAGCCGAGATTGACAAAGTCAGCAAAGAAATCAGTTATGAGATGGTGACAGGGGACAAATTCAACCGCGATATGTCTGTTGGCTTGCGGTTGGGTGCGTGGAAAGGAGTTTCTCTTCCCGGACCTTTCCACTGGACGGATGGACGGTCGAGATTCTCGGCGTCTGGTTCAGTCCTGATCTCCGGTTGGAAATGAATTGGTCGGAGGTGCAAGGAAAGGCCGAGATCGCAATTAATTTGTGGTCTCGGAGGAATCTTTCCTCAAAGGGGAGGGCGGAAGTATGTGTTACACACACCTACCCGATTGTCCTTTACCGACTCTCTGTGCTTCCACTTCCGTATGACACTTTGCTGGCGTTCGTGAGGCTCTTGTTCTCTTTCTTGTGGAGAGGCAAGGCTGCCAGAGTCACTCGGGAGATCTGTTGCCTTCATCCTTCTAAAGGCGGTCTGGGCATGCCAAGCATTGAGATTCGTCAATATATGCTTCGCATCGGCTTTCCAGATCGAATGTATCGCGAACCAGATGGGGAGGGCGCCTTAAGTGAGGAAGACGCCCGTAAGAACTTCCCATCCCTGAGAAGTGTGCATTCGTGCGAAGAGGAGGCCCACCGTTTACCCCGAGCCGAATGCTCCTTCTATCACGAATGTCGTATTGCTCCAAAGCACCTCTTACGGGCGTCGGATGGCCTCTCCAACGTCCAGGAGTTGTCACGTAGGGCATTATATCAAGTTTTAGACACGGGGTCCGTTCATGATGAGCTGATTGACGAGCTCGGACTTACGAAGCAGGAGGCTCGCTCAATATGGCCTTGGGCGCCCGGGTTGATATGTCTCAATAACGATGAGGCATCACTCACCTGGCTGGTGATTCATGGAGCCCTCTGGGTCGCCAAAAGACTTTGTTCAGCTGGCTTGGAGAAATCTCCAAACTGCCGACACTGTGGTGGGGAGGTCTAGACCCTGGGTTAGCCTTCTTTCAGTGCAGCCTGGTAGTGCCGTTGTGCAAGTTTGTTGACGGCCTCATGGTCCGCATGCTGCAGGGAAAGTTCTTTGTCCTTTAAGCCTCTTCCGTTTGTAGCAATGTGGGACCGCCGCTGACGAAGGCTGGGCAATGTGTTCCACTGCTTGCTAGGCGTTATGAGAGTCATGATTTGGACGACACGTCAGAAGGGATTCTATGGAGGCGAGAAGTTCACCTCTTCCCAACTGATCTTGTACTTTAAGCATCAGCTTAAAGTCAAGATTAGGACAGAAAGGCGGCGGCTCTCTTCATCAGAATTCAGCAAAAGGTGGGTGCATCTTGCGCGTTTGTGTCGCGTGAAAGGGGCTAACCTTGAGTGGCACTTTGATGCCCGTTAGGCATCAGGATATTGCTCTTCCTGGGTTGAACTAGTGCAACCCATCTCGAAACTAGACTAGTTAAGGTTTACTTTTGATATTTTTAGATTCCTTTTTTAGTTAACTTAGCTAGGGTATGTATGCTCATTGGCCCCTTTTATTTTTGTCCTTATTTTTCCTTAAGTTTAATTCCCCATCTCTCCATCGTTAGGTGGTTAGTGATGTCAGTTCGCAGGTAGGATGCGGGGTGCCTTTCGTTTCGCGTGAATGTTTTCGTATTTATTGTTGTGTTTAAATGAGTGTGTTTCAGTATGTGTGCCTGGGATGAATGAATGTTTTATACTATTATAGTCCCGCATTGATTTCGGCCAGTGAACTGGTATTTCTTCCATATTTAGTGATTGTGGGGGGTTTTATTACTAATATTATTTTTCTTTAGTTTCTTGTAAACATTTTTGTATTCATATTGTAAATACTCATTGGGGCTAGTTTTTAGAATTGTTATTTTATTCCCCTTCCCCCACAGACACTGAATTTTAAATATGGGGACTTGTTAGTATTTTCATAGAGACAGTGAGGAATTATGGTGGTTGTAGTAATAAAGGTACGTATGAATGTGTTGTTTTGGTGAAAAGAAAATTGGACATTGGATCAGTGTTTGCGGCTAGTTAAGTTATAGTTAAGACAGAAGAAGACCGTCCTTTCCCCAATCCCCTCTTCGGTCTTATGCCACATTTCTGGATTTTAAACAGAATAAATATCACTTTTCACTATGGTACCTAAACTTTATGAATTTAAGCGCAGTACTAGATTGGCAGCAAAATCTCATCATTTTACAGTTGAAATGGCTAGATGGAACCGTAAGTTCTATGCTAACAGTTTCTTCTGTCGCATTTCTCACTTGCAAAACTCTGTTCTGGCTTACCAATCAACTTTGATTTTATTCAATCGTTATCTTCTCTCTTCTTAATTCTTGACGTTTATAGTGTTTTTTCTTCTCATATTCTCTCACAGTAACTCAATGCGTGGCTTGCACGTGGTGGGTTAAAAAAAGGTATTATTTACAAATATCAACCTTGAAAGTGCATTATCTTTTTAATTTTCTGAATTTTTAACCTTTTTTAAACGTTTTCTTTTCATTTTAAATAATTTTAAAAACTCATTTCGCAAGTACAAAAGTAATATAATAATTCTTTATCTAAAATGAATAAACGGATATCTACTTTTAATCTATGTAAATTTTTGTTCTCATATATATATATATATATATATATATATAAGTGGACATGGAAGTCAGCACTTAGAGGCGACAGTCTGTTTCATGCTAGTGCAATCGTCAGGCGACTAGTGCTGTTATTTTTCTCGGCTATTTATATAAGGGTCAGTGGTGCATTATGGGTAGTCTATTTTGGCGGTTACTTTTACCGGAAGTGGCTTATTTGTTTATTTATTTATGTCAAATTGTTTTGCTTGTTTTTTGTTTGTTTTTTTATTTTTATTTTTATTTTTTATCTTATATATTTATTTATTTATTCTTTTATTTTGATCGGTGTTTTTGGTTAACGTAGTAAAAATTTGTTTATATAGCTTATTGTTGGTAGTCTATAATGGCCGTCATTACCGGAAATCGCTTGTTCGCTTATTTATTTGGGTCAAATTGTTTTGCTTGTTTTTATTTATTTTCATTTTTATTTTTTATCTTATATATTTGTTTATTTATCATTGATTAAATCTGTTTGTTGAATTTGTGGTTTTTTCTGACTATTATTTAGGTGGGAACAGTTTTTAATTTATCTATTTAGGTTGGTTATCTTTATTTGTTTTTGTTTTGTTTTGTTTTGTTTTTTAAACGGCTAGTTTATCGTAATCCGTTGTTAGTTTATTTATATATTTGGATGTATTTAGATCGATTTATTATACTTGTTGTTATTTATTTGTTACACTATATCTTTTTGGCTTTCGGTTTTTAAGTCTTTCACAAATAGTAAATATGCGAACAGCACAATGCTTTCTAAGTATATCTGGGAAATAAAAAACAAAACACACACCACACCAAAAATATCTTGGAAAATAAGGAAAAAATCATCAGCCTACAACAATCTATCAAAAACCTGCAAACTTTGCTTGGAGGAAAAAATAGCTATCATTACCTTCCCAGATGAAAATAAATTATTAAATAAAAGATCCGAGCTAATCTCAAAATGTAGACATGAAAACAAATTTTTACTACGTAACTTAAAATAGAAAAATAAATAAATATATAAACAAACAACAATAAAATAAGCAAAATAAATTACTCCAAACAAATCATAAAACCACACCTGTTAGAATATACGAAACAAAATCAAAACAAAAGAACGGACGAAAGTTATAACTGTTATACAAATAAAAATAATAATAAAAAAAAAAATAAAAAAACAAAAAAACAAAAAAAACAAAAAAACAAAAAAACATTAATAAAAGATAATATACTACGTTACTTAAAAACCGAAAGCCAAAAAGATATAGTGTAACAAATAAATAACAACAAGTATAATAAATCGATCTAAATACATCCAAATATATAAATAAACTAACAACGGATTACGATAAACTAGCCGTTTAAAAAACAAAACAAAACAAAACAAAAACAAATAAAGATAACCAACCTAAATAGATAAATTAAAAACTGTTCCCACCTAAATAATAGTCAGAAAAAACCACAAATTCAACAAACAGATTTAATCAATGATAAATAAACAAATATATAAGATAAAAAATAAAAATGAAAATAAATAAAAACAAGCAAAACAATTTGACCCAAATAAATAAGCGAACAAGCGATTTCCGGTAATGACGGCCATTATAGACTACCAACAATAAGCTATATAAACAAATTTTTACTACGTTAACCAAAAACACCGATCAAAATAAAAGAATAAATAAATAAATATATAAGATAAAAAATAAAAATAAAAATAAAAAAACAAACAAAAAACAAGCAAAACAATTTGACATAAATAAATAAATAAATAAGCCACTTCCGGTAAAAGTAACCGCCAAAATAGACTACCCATAATGCACCACTGACCCTTATATAAATAGCCGAGAAAAATAACAGCACTAGTCGCCTGACGATTGCACTAGCATGAAACAGACTGTCGCCTCTAAGTGCTGACTTCCATGTCCACTTTTATATTTACACACGCTCTATCTCTGATATTGAGCACTTTACCCCATAAATATAGCACACTTTAAGACTATATTTCTGCATATATATATATATATATATATATATATATATATATATATATATATATACGTTTGTTCTCTCTTTAAAATAAATCTTTTGTAACCCATTTTGTTAAATAAATGTAAAATTCAGGGATCATTTTTACACATTATAGATATTATAATCAGGATCCCTTTTGTAATTCGATAAAACTCAATATTTTTCGATTTACTAAACCTAAAAAAAGCTTAAAATTTAAATTAACTGCGGATTTTGTAAAAAAAAAACACTAATTTTGTCTCATTTAAGAAGATCTAATTAAATGTATCGGGCTTATACAACTAATTGCATGCTTGCATGATTCAGCCTGACAAATTCTTTCTGGGGTAAAAGTCTTTGGAAATATTACGCATTTCTTATTTTCAAATCAATTTGCTTTTTCAAAGTATACCAGAATATCACAATATTCTTCTTCTTCACTGAACAGGTTAACTTTGTTTTACATTCTAAAAAGGACATGTTGAACCTTTGTTGAAAAGTTTAGGGAAACTTTCTTTGAACGTAATCTAGAAAACGATTACGTATGGAATAATGAATAATTATCCTGTCAGTGATAAAGAAAAAAATATTACAGTTTAAAGAATCCACAGAGTATAAAAACAATTCAAGTTAAATAAAAATTAACTTGGGATAAATAAAAAGTTATTACTGTACTTTCCAGTTATTCTGTGGCTATTAAAACAGAATTGTTTGAAATTCAGAGCAGTGTACTATGTATAAATAATATGATTTACAAACAAGAAAGAGTCATAGAAACAATTGGTGCTAAACTTGTCAAATTTAAAGATTATATTTGAATCCTTGTCTATATTTCTGAGATGAGGTATTGTAATTATTTATTATATTTGTATCCTTGTATTTAAGTCTGAAGTCCAAACCTCAACTAAAATTAAACCTGTTTTAGTTGTTCCCTTAAGACTAAACGGGAACGTTCTGTAAATTACACTCCGATATTAATCATAGACGAGATATGTTGGAGTTATTGTAATCATTCCGAAATATTAAATATGTTTTATTTATTGTTATTAGAAAATACTCTTATCTTCTTCAACATTACGTTTGTAATGCGGAAGAATATAAAAAATATGAAGATAGCAAAAAATATGAGGATAGCAAAAAATATGTTGATAGCATATCGATGTGTTATTCATATACTATTGTGTTTGGTTTTATTGCAAGTCCCTATATATTAAACTATGTAATTAAACTTTATGACAACAGATTTCCTGGATATGAATGTATTCATATGTTAAGAAATTATTTTTTATATTGAAAACTAGTGATTCTCTTGGAAAGACAAAATGTATTGCTGGATAGATTGAAGATAGGAAATTCTAACTAAAACTCCTCTAAATTCAAATTATGAGAAGCTTACAAAACAAACAAGTGAATAAAGATAGAAACTGCGTAGAACATGGTTATGAATTAGAAAAAAGTATTGAGTTACAAAAATAATCCTATTAAGGACTTTCTGTAAGTTTATAGTTACTCTATTAAGAGTAATACTAATAACAAAAGAAGTATTTTATCTCAAGTTTTTCGCCCTTCTTTCTCTGTATAACAATAACGAAAAGTAGATGTGGGGAAACAGTAATTGAGACAATGTTATCTCCGCAGAATATCACGATGCTTATTTCACCTTACCCAATTATATAGTACAGTTTCATTCTTTTCAATTTCCCAGATATGCTATAGGTGAAATATATTCGAAGGATTTACATATATATTGCAATGCCTAGAAGATGGTCGATGGTTTCAGAAGTTATTTCGTGCAAAACCGTGCTATAGTTCTAATTTAGCAAAGGTAGCCTCAACAAAATCCAGAACCTTACAAGTGTATTCATGGCAATCAAATATCAGAATAAGCTTCTTCAAAAATTAAAATTTCTTTTATCGCTTCGTTGCTTTCTGTAAACATTAAAACCTACTCACAGTTGGAACGTAATACTCTGAGAGTATTCTGGACGTACAAAAAGTTACATTTATTTCTTAGGTGTGATTTTCAAATATTAACAGACCACAATTATTGAAAAAAAGGTACCCTAGAATACCATGAGCCGACTGCCTGCGGGTGACTGAGAAACTGAAAAAGAGACAACATACTATATTTACAGATGTCATAATTCCTCGAGAGGTGGAAGAGGCATCGGAAAGTGACCCTATTATATCTCAACTGCATCAAGCGATAGCCATGAATTATCTATTTTAAGGGGACTATATTCCAGACAGTCAAGGATGATAGATAATCAGGGGATAGAGTAGAATGTTTTTCCGGAAGCACTTCAGGAGATCTGCCTAGCACACCAAAAGCTCCAAGGAATGCTTCGATTCAAAACCCGCATACGATCAAAGATGGCCTGAAATGGATATGATGAATATGGGAAAATTAAGAGGGTGTTATTCATGTCGGGTAGTTGAGAAGAATGGCCCTCCAGAAGAGCTAAGAATCACGCCACTCCCTGTCACCATTGACCTCTTGAGTGTTTCTGAAGGACTTTCTGAAGGACCACTTGTTGTCTTAAATTACCAGTCCAGATGGCTAGAAGTTGCTTACATGAAAGTAACTAATGCAAAATGTGTTAGCGGCTGTCTAGAAATTATATTCACATTATATATATCTTAGAAGTAATAATGAACAACCGATTGCATCCGGATAGTTCCAGGGATCCCTAATCTCACTGGACATTAGTCAAATTAATGATATGCCCTATTGGCCCCAGTGAAGCGAAGATGTGGAACAATTCAACAGGACAATCCTGATAACAATAATTATTGTAAAGATTGAGAGAATGGATTGGAAAACAGAACTGGAGATTTTCTATTCCAATACCGCACAGTTTCTTCACACGGTAAGCAGAGTGCCACCATCTAAACTGTTGATGAATCATGAACTCAGTAACAGACTGCCCAACTTTACATAGTCATCAATGGTTGAGAAAATCCATGTTCTGCACAAACTCAAGTGTGATATAGTTGCCTAATAAAGGAGAAGAACAATGAAATAAAAGTCGTAGACACAGTACTGTGTAAGGATTTACACAAAACCAGCAAGTCGGACTCTTCTTTCAAGAATCAAACATATGAGGTTCTTGAAAAACGGAATAACACGATTATCCTAGACAACCATCTGGCTCGACTAAGATGAGAAATGTGACTCATATGAAAAGATTTAGGGCTAACTTATCACTTATATTCAATCACAGCAACATTTTGAATGAGAATCATCTCACCCCTGACACAGATTTCCAAAGATTCCCACCCTACACACATGTCAACACGTCTCTGCAATATGCACAGCACACTTTCTGTCTTCACCCCAAATCCAAATTCCCTAACTCCTACTAATTTACCCAGTATGCCAGAATGACTATATCATATACTAAGATATTTATTTTTAAATAAATGTTTTAAAAAGTAGGGAATATGTAGTCTTCAGCAGTGAGACTTTTCTTTTTCATTTTAAGTAGACATCTTGAGTTCATGAGATTCTAGTAGTAATAGTAGCAGAAGCCAGCATAGCTGATTGAAGCTGCACATATATCGTTTGTGTAAATGAAGTATGCTAAACCATATATACATGACTGTTATTTGGTTTACTTTCCTTAACATTTTTCTAATAAAAAAGCATACATAATTTCATCACAAAGAATTTAATTATAAAGATTCTTCCTATGTCTCGCTTGAAATTACTTTTACTTTAGTAAATGTGACAGATGTTTGCGTCTAGCTTGCTTTCAATTAATTAAATGATTAGCAGTAAAATGATTTGAATTAGCATTTATATACAATCTTTGTAAAAACAAATTTCGATAATTGCCAATTCTAAAATTATCAGATTTCGCTCTCAGAAGTTTTATTTAAAAGTTCCAGTCTTCTAATTTAACTCCAAAATAGAATTTATTAGGTGCAGATTAAATGTTACAAAAAAGGGGAATAAAATTTTTCTAATGCGCAAGGTTGGGTCTTGATTCAAAGTAGAAATTTACTATCGATATATGAAGAATACACATATTCTGAATACGCATTGTTAATGATTGTTTTCAAAAATTTTGAAAAGAACATATTCAGTCAAAAGCATATTGAAAAAAATAAAGGTACCTAACAAAGTTAATTTTAAATTATAGAAAAAAATTTCATGGCAATAAATAAAACTGCCCTGACACAGAAAAGGGTTGATTGTCAGAATAGCACAACTTATGACCTAAATAGATCATGAATTAATATGACTGCGTTCATATATTTAGAATGGAAATTAAGTATTCCTTTCCTGACATTTTCCTGGTACGCATAAAAATGATGGAATTTGCCTCATACTTTTAATTTAACTGGCGTTTCTATTTCCTATTACAATCTGTTTTCTTACCAAATGTAGAAAATTAATTTCAAATTATTCTTATTTGAAGGTGCATTTTTCATACGTGAAAACTATGCTAGACAAATAAATTCGAAACTTTTTCCTTTTTCTCTGTATACATATTCGAAACATCAGCATTTTCAAATATGATATTGCAGAACAATATACTGTTATTGCTTACCCTTTAAATTGTTCATGACATTTTTAAAGCTATTTAAGGCCAAGAACAATGTGCACAGTTCCTTTTTATCAACATTTTATTAGCTTAATTTTTGCTTTAACTTTTATCTAGCATATTCAAATTATCAGTGAATGGAGAACGTATCATCCTGCATTTGAGCAATTTGTTTCAGTACTACTTATGAAAGTAAAATGCTAAATACGGTGAAAAACTATTTTAGATTTATTTGTTCGATATTGATAAAAGCTGAATGTTGATATTTTTACCATAATTTTTTGGTAACAACTTAGGCTTTTCTAATATATTTAAAAGAGAGTTTAAAGATGATTGCAGCCTGCGTTTCAAATACAATGAATTTCCAGTCACCAGTATGAATTCTTCTTTGTTTCGATGCTTCAAGAGCATAATTGAGCACATGGTTTATGAACTTCAGAAAGTTTATGCAGACTTATGACTGAAAATAAATGCAAGACAGTGTTTTAATAAAAGTATATTGAAACCGGCAATGCACTCATGAGAAGAAAAAAGTTCTTAGACCAAAACTGCAAGACTCAGCCCCCTAAGATATTATTTTGTAATTTGTGGTTAAATACTAAAGGGATTCGTAATTATAAGATAAATATACGAATAAATTTCCAGAAAGCTTGTTTATCTGAGGTATTTGGAGAGATTATTGATCATCGTTGTAAAATATCAACTGAACAAATCTAAACATGCATGGTGTAGAAACTAAAGGTGATAATTCCATAGACCAGAGTGTGGAATATAAAGGTGATAATTCCATAGACCAGAGTGTGGAATATAAAGGTGATAATTCCATAGACCAGAGTGTGGAATATAAAGGTGACTATTCCACAGACCACAAGCACGTGAAAAGTAAAGGTGAAAATTGCAAAAACATACAAAATATGCTATGAAAACCAAAACTGTGTAAAATCCACAAATGTCAAGCAATAAGGAGTTTGGAAAATAAAGTTTAGTATTCCACAAACCACAAATAATAAAGATGAGGAAAATAAAGGTGACGATAACCAAAACTACAAGTAATATAGAGTGTGGAAAGTAAAAGTGACTATTCCAAAAAGCACAAGCTTTATAGAATTTTGAAACTAAATGTGATTAGTCTCCAAACCAAAAGTATAATAGAGTGTGGAAAGTAAATGTCACTCTTGCCCAAAACACATGCAATAAAATTGTCAAAAGTAAATGCGACGCTCTCCAAACCACAAACAATATAGAGTGTGGAAACTAAAGGTGACTATTCCACAAACCACAATCAATAAATAATGTGGAAATTAACACTGACTATTCCCCAAATCAAAAGCAATATCGAGTGTGGAATATAAAGATGACTATTCAACAAACCACAAACAATATAGAATTTGGAAATTTAAGGTTACTATTTCCCATACAAACACCAAGTAAAATAGAAACGATATGTGATTGTTCTCCAAAGCACAAGCAATATAATTCGTGGAAAAAAAGGTTTGCTGTTTCACAAACCATAGGCAAAATAAGTATTGACCAAAAAGAGACTATTCAACAAACCACAAACAATATAAAGTGTTAAAAATAAAGGAGACTTTTCTACAAACTACAAGAAATATAGTGTGGAAAATATAAGTGACTATTACACAAACCAAAAGCAATATAAAGAGAGAAATAGATAGAAATGTTCCAACAATTCCTGAAATTTATTCCAGCGGATAACAAACAAAACGTATTACATCTTTATTATCGTCTTACTCTTCCTTATCACAGAGCAATTCGTTCAAATCGTACTGCAAAAAAGTAAAAAGTAAGAGTTAATTCAAATTATAAGAAATATATTAATTGCCGTAAATTTGATTGCGTTCCATGATGCTGGTTGCGTTATGAACGTGCAATACTATATATGTAGGGGCAGATTATACTTGTTATATCACACTCAATAATCATTCTTGTTATTGTTGTTTTTATTTTTGTTATAATGTTCATGTTTTTTCAGTTTATAAATAATCATCTCTAATTTCATAAACAGATCACGAGTAATGGCGGTGACTACTGCCAAATATAGTAGATGTTAACAGCAAAATTTGTAGGCGAGTTAGTGGAAGCAGTTGTTATATTAGTAGTTTCATTCGTAAGTAGACATAAATGTTTGTTGTAACAGACGATATTTTTATACTGCTTAGCTAAGAATGAAAAATACGAGTAAAACTGTAACCTACAAAAATATGCAGACTTTAATTCAAAGTATTTACGTGCAGTGAATACAAATAAATTTAAGAAAATGACAAGATTATGTATAGCATAATGCTATTATGTATAATGCTATTTATTTTCGTAATGAATATATCCTCAACGAACACTGTCCGTATGGTTTGAACTCGTAACTAGAATCTAGTAACATAATTTACTGTTAAGTACAGCGGTGATAAATATAATTACAATTAATATATTTGCTTGGCATATCCAGTATTACATAACTTCGTAATCTATATTTATATTTTCCTATTGAATTAATTTATATATTATCCATAGTATTACCTATAGTGTTTTTATTTGCTGAAAAAGTTGTAGTAGATGTACAGTTCTGTTGATTCAAAGGTAACAAAATAGAACTTACAGTGATTTACTAGGCGAATATTAAATATGGCACAAAGATGAAAGTGTGGAGAAGCTAGTGAGGATCGAACACACTACTCAGTAATAATTGATATGGCAAGAAAAACTTGCTCATCATTACACCATGAGGAAGTGCTTAAATTGTACGGTCTGTGTATGAAGATGATGAATAAAAGTAGAAAACTTTCATCAAAAACGCCTTTCGACGAAGAAAGCGTATGTTCTCTTTGGCTTCTTCAGTCTGAAAATAAAAGAAAGATAAAACTGTGTGCTGTGAAAAATATATTTGGCTTTTTGAAGATAAGTGGGTATCATAAATTATTTCCCCTAGCTTATCCACCTCCTGATTTAATCTTGAAAAGAATCTGTGTGCTTCTGTGTTTGTTTCTTTTATCTATATCTAGGTATTATAGGATTTTAAATAGAATATATATATATATATATATATATATATATATATATATATATATATATATATATATATATATATATATATATATATATATATGCTAATATACGAAGGTGGATCATTAAATCCGTAGTCTGACACGTAGCTACTCACTAAATATTTAACTCAGTTTTTTAATGTATAAATTAGGCAGGGGATTTACAGATGTTTCTTTCCCTCTCGATATATATATATATATATATATATATATTGAACAATAAAAAATATTAAAAAATTTAAATCTTCAGGCACACTGGGTTGTATAAAAATTTCTGCTTGCTGGTAGCAGTGAACTACAGAAATGAATGTCTTGATGGAGAAAATTAACTTTTGTCTGTAGTTTTCATTTGTTTTTTTTATTTTTTTAACATGAATTTTGGTCATTACTTGTGTTGGTCAAACAGTCTATTTTAAGTTGTTATTTGAGATAAGAGCTGGATGGATTCATGCTGCTCTGAATTCCCTTGGTCATTTTGACAGTTTTATTGGTTCCTGGAAATGGGATGTGTCTCTGTTAAATGTGTGTGTTTGTGTTATTTGGTTCTTAGGCAGTGAGTGAGTATGATGTGTGTAAGCGTGTATATTACTATGGGTGTGTGTTATCATTTGGCTCATTAGGAAATGAGTGAGTATGATGTGTGTAAGTGTATATATTCGTGTGTGTCTGTGAGGCCTCAACACCTCCGTAAGCATGTATGTCTTGTGTGGGCGAGAAATGTGGGTAGGTCCTGATTTGTAGGGTTATATATTAATACTATCTATATTGTTAAATTTGTGGTTAAGCCTGGCTGGATAGTGCGTTTTTAAAGGTTGTATCCACTTATTTTCATGGAACTCTAAAATCTTTCTAATGTTATCTGCTCTGAACTTTTCTATTATGTCAATTATAGTGAATTTGGCATGGGTTTTAAAATCGTGTCTTTCTAGGCGGAAATGTTCTACAGGTAATAATCTTTCATGGGGAGTCGACTTAATTCGATTGCGATAATTATTAATTCTGTAGTGAAAGGGCCATTCAGATTTTCCTACATATTGTTTCTGGCATAGTGTGCATTCTAGGTGGTAAATTATGTTATGACTTCTACAGTTAGAGTCGTGGTAGATTTTGAAAATAGATTTAGTGACTGAGCTAGTGAATGAATTGATGTGTCTAATGTGGTTGCAGCATAAGCTTCTTTTGTTGTTACATGGTTGGGAAAATCCTGTTGTTTTTGTTGTTGGTCTATTACGGATTACCTTGTCCCCTGAAATGTGGTTACTACCTATGATTTCTTTTAGGTTCTTGGGTCTACGATATGCTAGAAGGCCGGGTTCCTCAAACAATTATATATATATATATATATATATATATATATATATATATATATATATATATATATATATATATTGATTGATTGATTGATTGATTGATATATATATATATATATATATATATTGATTGATTGATTGATTGATTGATATATATATATATATATATATATATATATATATATATATATATTGATTGATAGTTAAGCCTTCTGTTTCTTTTTACAGAAAAAGGTGATAGAGCATGTTTTCAACTACAAACCACTATTTTTCTAAATAGTGATCACCACTAACTTTGCATTATCGCCAACGATGTGTGGGTTGATAACAATGCAGGGTCGATCGGGACGTGGCTTATGACTAATGCGACTGCTAAAACGGATTACTCGCCGCTTGTGTTCATATATACTTTGGTTTTCGTGAGCATACATCAAGCTGCTGATGGGTGAAATTTTCTACCTCTGGCTCGTAGGTGATATTTTACTATATTGCCTTCTGTAACATGGAAAATCAGCGGTGGGTAGGCCTTATCCTCTACATCTAACCAACATAAAAAGAGGCAATACTTTCGGGGAGACACGCGCATATATATAAGAGAGAGAGAGAGAGCACGAGAGCACCTGATGTTAACTTCAACATTATATATATTTTAAACTTCGAATGATTTGTTTGTAACATTTGTTTTTATGTTGGGATATTTTTTATGATTAAATGAAACAAATGTGTGACTCGTCATCGAAAGAATGTCAGACTGCACACACAGTCGAAGCCGGTGCCGATAAAGCTTTCTCGTGTTTCTGTACTCCTAAATAATCAATATTCTTCGTCGCCTTTTTCTTTGTGTAGTCGTCACCGTAAGGGAAGTTACAGTATCAACGCACTCAAGTGTTTTATTGAAAGTACCAATAGCATTTTATAACAATGCTCTTGTTCTTAGTGGGTAGAATGGCTGTCATTTATTTGAAAAGGTAAAATTAAAATACAAATCTCTGTAAAACAAATAAATTAATACGTTACTGACCTGAAAAAAAGATTCCCAGCAGTGTCAGTAAGCTAGGAAAAGAACGAATAAGATTGATTTGGGCAGAATATAAAGTTGAATTAACAAATTGGACAATATCTAGAAATAACAAAAGGTATAACATTTTGTAATGAAGGAGAAACAAGAAAAGGATAAAAGAAAAATCGTAAAAATAATTTTGTCATTGCGTAAATTAATGTGAAAATGAAATGGAACAAAAGTTAAACTTAAAGTAAAGAGCAATGATCAAAGAAAAAGGATTTATAAAAATTTAAGGAACTGCATACGATGATAATACGATAAAGTGTATACTAGTCTAACAAATTATTTTTCGTTCCGTCGCAAAACAAAAACAAAATATTAAACAATGGCTAAAATGTAAATTAGGCACTTCGAAAGAAGAAAAGTGTTAACTCATTTTCAAAGCGGAAGACATTGTAGAACATGTGAATAAATTATGTCAATTACAAAAAAACGTCGCTTATCTGGATTTTATCAAACATAAAGCTACAGTCCATGTGTTTATTATCACTTGAATTCAAACAGTAGGGCGAGCCTGCACTTTTGGCCAAAATTATGAAGCCGAAAAATTGCTTGTTCTAATTTATTAATTTCTTTTTCTTTTCTTTTTTTCTTCTCTCCTTTCCAGCGGATCCACTTTCATTTTCCAATTTCGCGTGTAATCTATGTCAAGAAATAATATCACTTAATAATCGAAATTATTATTTCAGGATAATTCCTGCATTCACATGTAGTTTCATTCAATAGTTTTGATAAAATAAACTGATCATGTCTGAATCTGTCGTCTTCGAGTGAAAAATCAACTTATTTTGTCTTTTAATCCTGCTTCATGATTATATATATATATATATATATATATATATATATATATATATAGATAGAGAGAGAGAGAGAGAGAGAGAGAGAGAGAGAGAGAGAGAGAAATGCATAGATAGATACGTCTGTACTAATTTAGTGTTAATTGTTGGGGTTACTGTATTTAATAGACGTTTTGGCTTGGTAAACTGGAAAAAACTGCTGTGACAAGTTTAAATTAATTTTCCACTCGTTTTTCTTTCTTTTTCTCTTAAGATGGCAATAAGTACCGCGTTAAAACTTAATAATAAGGATAAATAAGTGAAACAATATACATCCATAGAGATGTGTAGCAGACCGTGCGGGGTGAAGATGTGAAGAGATATCAGAAGGTTAAACTTTCCTGCTGGCCGGTCCAGCTACATGAGAATGTCGGACATTAAGTCCAAAGAAAACAAACAAGACCGATATATATGGGTAAACAAATATATATTAATAACGAGTTACACAAAGACGTGAAAAGTTACATAGTGTTTGTATGGAGAAGTTATGTGTGTTGTGTTGAGTGTTCGTACGTACGTGTATTGTTCTTAGCGCGTTCCCAGAATTAAAAGTTTCCAGTTTCTGACTACCGCCTAGGAAACTTTTATTTGGAATAGAATATTAAAGAATGAAACCCTCTTTCACTGTTATCTCGAAAGTCAAGACAAGCTTTACACACACACACACACACACACACACACACACACACACACACACACACACACACACACACACACACACACACATATATATATATTTGTGTGTGTGTGTGTGCATGTTTGCGTGCGTGTGTAAATATTCTCACATAGAGTGTTATCTGTAGAAGAGACAAAATGAAAAAAACAAGATGAAAAACTATTCTTAACCGACGCGTGTCGTCCCCTGAGGGAATTTATCAAGGCAATGATAAAGTCTCTCTTTATATTCATATATATTGTTGTGGAGTAACAACAACTCTATGAACTCGTCCAATACTGGTATGAGGTTGAGAGGAGTCAGAATATAGTTCTTTTCCCTTCGAGTTGGATTACTTTTTTTTTTCAGACTATCACAAGTATGTCTGACGAGATTGTGGATTTTATGTTTGAACTTTTTTTGTGCTGAAGAACTGAATTTACATTAAATTTATCATTTAATTTTTTCTTTCGTTTTTCCCGTTATTTGTGAAACTTTTCATTTAATTTTTTATTTACTTTTATTTTCCTTTTTGTTTAATAAATTTGTTTTTTTTAAAGATTTTTTTAATTTTCTACGTGTTACTTGTTTTTCGCTTTATTTTCTTTTGTGTCCAACCTTCCCCGATTCTAATTCGTTGCTAGTGAACTAAGTTTCCTTTCTGCTTTTATTTTTCTACGTGTTACTTGTCTTTTACTTACAAACCACGTTTAATTTTCATCTTGTTTGTTTTTCTCCCTCCCCCGACTCTAAGTCGCTTTCTTTGTTGCTAGATATTTGTTTAATTGTTCTTTTTGTTTTTTGTTTTGTGAATTTATATGAATTTGGAGTGAACTTTATAATTGAATGGCCGTGGTAGTCAAGGCACCATCACGGCGGAATTTCCAGAGACACCGCCAGTACAGGTGGAACAAACTACACCGCCTAAGAAAACGGCCTAGACAGAAAATAAGCCCCAAAAGATGCTAATTATTACGCACAACTTCAAGCAAAGTACGAGGAATATATAAGAGGAAATGAATTTCTCACTATTTCGGAAGCACTGGACGCTGTCAACACGAAAACAATATCCCAGCTGACCACCTACATAAAAACTCGGAAATTAATTATGGTCAGCAGGGAAACAATGGAGGAGGCACTAAAGAGCCTCAAGATTTGGTCAAAGATTCTGGCCAGATGGTCTAATGCTCTATGGGATATTTTTCTGGCTACCAAATAAGAGCCCATGCAGCTGGCTGGAAGTATACTAACGGCAAAAACAGTTTGCTTCCAGACTGAATACATGGCCACTCGAAAGACGAAGGTGACCGTACATGGGGTGACCGTGGATGTCACTTAGGAGCGGATGGGGACCTTTTTCGCACAAGTATGGGACGTCTCTGCAATAATAAATAAATGGGGCATTATTACCGGGGACTTTATTCTTCAGGTGACAATGACCCGCAAGAGCATAAGGGATACGAGGAATTATTTAAAAGTTTGGACCTACCTGTTCGTGGCGAAGGACGCCCTCCCAGATGTGGACACCAGAGCTAAAGAAACTGTTGATATTTCGCACAGGGAATGTCCCATGATACTCCACCCATTCTATATAGGGCACTGAAACTAATATATCCCATAGACGTTGGCGGTATTGTACTAGATGGACAGATAACGTCGGAGATGGGCACAGACAGCCTAGGATAATCTGTCAGGGTCCTCATCCCTGCAGATTTTCGCACAGTCTGTGAATAGGTTTTATTTTTTTTATCCAGCTTTAAAAATATGTATCGGCATGAACGGCTTGAAAGATCTGGATAAGGCTGCCTGTATGCTTCGCGATCTCTTGTCCTTCGAGGTGGATATCGCCGCGATCGAGGAGACACAATTTGCTGGTTAAGCGTACCCTGGTGCGAGGGTGGACCTTGTCCATGTCGATGCGGTGTGGGGTGCGGTTGATCGTGGCCGATATTGCAGTGAACAGTGGTTCGTTTCGGATCGTTGTGGTTTATGCGCCCAATGACCAGGCGGAGCGTGTCTCGTCTTTTCGTCAGCTGGAGCCGTTCCTCGTGGATTCATCCCGCTTAATCTTAATGGGGGACTGGAATATCATCCTGGGTTCCGCTATAGACAGGGGACGGAGAGATGGCAGGAGGCCGGACAATCGTAGCCTGGTTGATTTGATCGGCGAGCTTGGTCTTGTCGACAGACACCAGGTTGATCACTCCGGGCACTTAGGTGGTAGTCTACTCAGTGGGCACTTAGGTGGTAGTCTACCTCGATAGAAGCCAGAAGAGAGCAATGTAGATGCAGATTTGCTAAATTGTCCCACGTTCCACTGGTTAGGCTATTCGGACCACTTGTCTGAGCCAGGAATGGCTGGATACTGGAAATTCGTCTTTACTGGGCAGGCGGAACTTCCGGCAACCGCTAATTATATTAGTACAGCGGGAACTAGTGGGAAACCTCTCCCACTAGTTCCCGCTGTACTAATATTATGTACTTTGTGAATAGGTAGTGGGAGGGACTTAAGGATAGCATTACCACCGAATATAGCCAAAGGCTCGCTCTAGATAAGGTTAAGGTGAAGATAGTCTGTCCCGGGTGGTGACTGGGGAGGTCCCTAGAGATAAGCCTAGATAAGGATCATAAGTTAAACAAAATGTCTACCAGGGCCTGGTAATTAGGCATAAGTTAAACAAGATGTACCGAAGCTGTGAATATAGAATTGCGTTAGAAAGTGATCCGTCGAGGTTTCAATCGATACATTCGGGAGGTCGACCTCAGATGGACGGATCATACCAACATCAATTATTTTTAGTTTGTGTGTTTTGTTATATTTGAGTTTGGTTTCGGGTTCATCCTCCACCTCATTTCATACCATCTAGAAATTTTCATAAATATTTTATTCACAATAGTACATAAAAATTTGTTTATGTCATGGGGTGTATTGTGGGTTCCTTGTGTGTGTGAGCTATTTTGGTGTGTTGGTGAATGGTTACGGATAGATTATTATGGTGAGTGAGCAAACTGTAATGTATATATGGATCGTGAATCTGATTAGCTAGCTATTAGCAATAGGCTCAGCATTATCACCAGCAATGGCAAACAAATACATGGAATACTTCGAAGAAATGACATTAGAATCCACACCACTAAAGCCAACACTAAGGCTGAGATAACACCTTCATACTTTGGCTACACCAGAAAGACGTCCAGCTACTACTGGACCATGTGAACCCAATAAGATCATCGATACAGTTCACAATGGCGCGAGAAAACTCGATCCTGGATGTACTAATATCTCGAACATAGCATGGATTCAAGACATCCGTATACCGCAAGACAACATTCACCGGACAATACCTTAACTTCAACTCCTACCACCCATACAGTGTAAAAAAAGGGATCGTCCGCTGCTTACAACATCGAGCGAAAGTCATAAGTGGCGATCCAGAGCCAAATGAACAAGAAATGGTCAGTATAATCAGTACCCTACAGCGTAACAACCAGTCTGGTACATGGCAGCAGTTCCGACAACCTGGGATAGAATGGTACAAGAGGATAACACCAATCAGAAAAAAGTTTCGGTCTACCTACCCTATGTGAAGAGATTATCAGAGAAAATATAAAAGATCTGTGATCCATATAACATGAGGGCGGCTCTCAAAAGTGGTTTGATAATTTGCAGACACTTCTTCCGAGTAAGAACCCCCATAGAGGAAAACATGACTAAGAATTGTGTGTACGCTATCCCGTGTAGCTGTGGTAAGAAATATAAAGGCAAAACAAGCCGCCCGATTAAGGTAAGACTGCAAGAATACCGTAAAGCTGTAACACGAGAGAGAAATAGAAAAATCAGGCGTAGCTCAGCACATGTGGAGGGAAAAGGGAGATCACCTCCCCCTGTGAGATGAGGCTGAAACAATGAATAGTGGACATCACTGGAAAATACAAAAACTTAAGGAATCAGTACATATGCTAGACCACAAAACTCTCCTAAGCCGACCAAGCATAGAAATGAATACAATATGGGAATCAGTAATACGGAGTACTACAGAAAAAACATTACTCATAGCAAAATTGCAATATGAGCTATGGTAAAAAAAATAGCGAGATAAATTTATAAGTCCCCAAAATTTATACACTGATGTCCTCAAGGATGCGTGACCCAGTGGATAAAAACGTTGGTTGGACCCAATGACTTGAACCATAGACTTGTGAGCTACTGCGGTGGTGAACAAAAACTTGGAAATTTGAGTTAAAGAGATATAACTTAGACACCCAGAAGATGCATAGCACGTGGAACTAGAACAATCTTCTCAGGTGGATGAAATAAAGGGTTCAATTCGAAATTCCAATCACCTGAAGAAAGCTGAAGCATACAACGGCCGAAATGTCGTGAATATGGCAAGAAAGATGAGGACAACACTCCGACCAATGTAAATAATTACCTATCTAGAGGATAGTGTTGACCAGCCTCAACCCATTTCCCACTTTTTTGGCCTTGTGCCACAATTACTGTAGGGTGACAAGAACTCCGTCTTCAGGCAGAGCTGACTCAGTCGGGGTTTTGTTTTCAGATAGAGACTCAGCTGCGAAAAACTGACAAGTTGGAGTTAGGCAGTTCGCTGTCTGTCTTATGATGGACAAGACCTCTGTCTTCGGGCAGCAGGTGACTCAGTCGAGGTTCTGTCTTAGGATAAAGACTAGGCTGGGAAAAACAGACAAGTACTGTACTCGAGCACGCTTTTGCGGGGGCTGGGTAAATTTTGAACAGAGACCCGAGTGAAAAATCTCGTGTTCCCCACATAAAATTTGACCTTGTGTCGCATCTATTCCGCTGTGGGGCGACTGGTAAATATCAGTCGCATCAGTGTCAGTCCCAGGCTCCCAACAAGACTAAACCACCAGGTCTTCGGGCGGGGGTGACTCAGTTGGGGTTCTGTCTTCGGATCGAGACTAGGCTAAAAAATCAGATAAGTAATGTACCCAAGCCCGCTATCGCGAGGGCTGTGTAAATTTTGACCAGTAGTCTGAGTGGAAACACTCGGGTTTCTTAAAATAATCCTGACATTGTGTCACAACTCAACTGAGTTGGGGGACTGCCTAACTCCGATGCGACTGGTAGATACCTGTCGCATCGGAGTTAGGCAATTCGCTGCCAGGATCGCGACAGAAGACCTGTCTTCGGGCAGAGGGTGACAAGCTCTGTCTTCGGGCAGTTGGTGACAATAATGCCGACCTTGTGTCTTCCTACTAACTATACAGGTGTACAGCAATTGTCAAAGCATTACATATAAAGAATACTTAACGAATTACATTATACCAAGTAAGAGTGTGTCATAGCAAAACCTTCAATAGGTTATAATCTATCTATCTATCTATCTATCTATATATATATATATATATATATATATATATATATATATATATATATGTGTGTGTGTGTGTGTGTGTGTGTGTGTGTGTGTGTGTGTGTGTGTGTGTGTATCTATAATATAATAGGATCTCTCTAAGGATAAATATGTATGTCAGGGGGGCAGCGACTAAACCGGTTACTCCACTCCAAGTGCTTGCGAGTGAAGCGGGTTGTTAGCAATCCTCTAGTATTAAACATAAGACCTAACAAAATATGGAAGAACTATTGGCAAGTCAGCGGCCATTTAATTAGAGGTGGTGTTTCAATAAATCACCGTGGAGAATGCAACAAGAAACCACTCTACTATCAATCCCAAGATATGTGATGACATTTAACAAACAAAATATGAACCCTAACGGCATGAAGAGGCTTTAAGTGTACTGGAATTAACTCCTCACGACTGCTAGCATAAACGGCGTAAAGGGTACCAGCCTACTTGTGATTAATCCCTCACCCGGTAAGAGAAGTGCCACCTGACCGTCATCCAGCGACGGTTCGCATCAAACAAAATATAATTTTCGGGACATAGAATATTAAAACACAATGGACAGGTTAAATGTATTTTGGTGTGAACAATGGAGATTTTGTTAGTGATAAACATACGATCACACGCGCAGGGAGAAAGAGGAGTCGGATTGATACTAGACATAGACATGAAGAAATGCTTTTCTGGTATAATGTCAACTATCGGAAATAATTATTGTTGAAATGAATAGAAAGTATTTCAACATAACCATCATAATTGCGTATGCATCGACAGCACAAATACAGAAGAAATTGAAAAGTTCTACTCTACGCTAGACAACGTCAAGGCCCCCGGAAAAGAAATTATAAATGTCATGAGAGACCTGAATGCCAAAGTAAGCATCAAGGGGGATGGTTAAATAGTTGGCAAATTGTTATGGGTCCTTACCTATAACTACAGAATGAACTCTTCCTAACACTATGTATACTACGCCTCCCAAGAGAGAGGGACGAATAGAGTCGAGCCGATAGTAGTTCACTCCAAACCAGACTGACAGTCATACTAACACCTTCCACATCTTGTATTATTATTCTGTGTAATATATCTTCGTTATTTCTACTCTTGTGTTGTTGTTGGTCTTCTTTGGTCCTAACCTGGACCATAACACAAATACGGACTGAACCCGGAGAAAAATAGACTCAATGGTATACGGTGCATGGCCATGTAGTAGCCAATATTTGGTTTCAAGAACACTCGAGATGAATATGGACATGGAGAATCCCAGGAGGACCAAAAAAAAAAACCAATAAAAAACAAAAAAATAACAGAAAGACTTTACAACTATCAACAAGTGATTTAGGAATGCAAAACATATCCAAGTTTCGACTGTGGAAGCGATCACCTCCCTAACCACCTAAGTTTATATATCAATATATCACCTAAGTTTATATATCAATATATCACCTAAGTTTATATATCAATATATCACCTAAGTTTATATATCAATATCTATAAACTTAGAGTGAAACTGCATAAATTGAAGAAGACTAAGGCAGCACACAAATTGCAATACGACATATTCCAATCTGGAGGAGGAATATGTAGACAGTGTGAAAGGCATATATGAGGAACAAAAGGAAAATGGAAACTCAAAGTAGGATACTTTAAGAAAAACTTTAGTAACACCATCAATCGAGAAAATGTCAAGATGTGGAACAGAATATAGGATAGTACACAAGGAAATAAGGGACAAATGCTGGAAAGCTAAAGAGGAATGGTACAACGAAAAATGTGCAGAAATAGAAAGAATGAGTATCACAAATAAAACATGCATAGAAAATAAAAGAACTAACAGAAGAAAAGACACGCAGGATACATAAAATCCAAGGACAGAAGGCTGATAGTAGTAAATGATAAATACTTTAGAGATGGAAAGAATATATCAGAGAAATCTTCCACGACGAAAGGGAACAACCACCAATACACAGAAATATCGACGGACCGAAAATATTCAAATTTGAAGTGGAATCTGCACTGCTAAATTGAAGATAAACAAAAAGACAGGACCAGACGCTAGCAGCTATAGACGATTTCAATATAGACAAGATTACAGAAATATTAAATGAAATCTACAACAGTGGTGATATGCCGGAAGACCTAAGTAGATCTATTTTCATAGCACTGCTTAAAGAAGCTAGGTGAGATCCATCGGACAATCAGCCTAATGAGTCATATAACGAAACTTATCATCTGAATTCTGATGAACAGAGCGTACAGCAGAATCTAACCGGAAAAAAGAGGAAAAGTGTGGGTTCGTCAAAGACACTGGCACAAGGAATGCGATATTTATGCTCAGAATGTTACCAGAAAGACCAATACAAATGCAGAAGGACGTGTACCTGTGTTTTACAGATTACGCAAAGGCGTTCGATAAAGTACTCCAGAAAGATCTACTGAAACTGCACAACAACCTTGATATATTTAGGAAGGATATTAGAATAATCAAGAACATCGATAGAAACAAAGAAAAGATTACTGAACTGTTACGTGATATCTGTACTCCTATATAACAGTGAGTGCTGGACAATCTTGTTAAAAATGAAAAAGAGACTTGAAGCAACAGCATGATGGGAAGAACGACGAAGTTTTAGAGAAAATGCAAGCAAAAAAGAAACTAGTACCTAGCACCAGGAAGAGGCAGTTGATCTTTCTAGGGCACATATTGACGAAATATCTGATACTCACAGGACAGATTGAAGGCAAGAGATACAGAGGAAAACAACGCATAACATACTTAGTGAGTAAATGAATGGAGGAACAGGGTTTAGGGGAAATAACAGAAAGACGAAACGTATTAAGAGCTACAAGGGGCAGGAATTTGTGGAGAGTCATGATCGCCTGCGTCCTGAGGGGACATGACACATAAAAAAGAAGAAAATTATAAACAACAATAATTCTAAAATGTCAAAGGATTAATATGCACTTTCTGTATTCATTTTTTCAGAATATAGAAAGTGCATGTTAATCCTTTGACATTTTAGAATTATTGTTGTAAAGTAAGTAAAACTTCAGCTATTCGATAAGCTGAATTGCATAATAGCTAAAAATGAATGATAGTTACCAATATAGAATTTTTTCTTATAGCAAATTCCCACAAATATATCAAAAGAGCTTAATATAATAAGTAACAGAAACGGAACAAAGCAAAAGAGTGGAAATTATTTTTTTCTTTTTTAAACCTAATAGTAATTCTAATAACGAATAATAAATGCAATAACAAATAGGGAGACCTGACAAAAATAAATACACAGAGAGTCCTGTACTCTTGTATGCATACGATCGTACAAATATAAAATACCTTAAGGCAAAACATTTCCACATATCTTGCACCATCTGGAGCAATATAGTAAGAGCAAGGTGGGCTAAGTATAAAAGTCAGACGTTGTTCATCATGTCCCATACATGTTCATTGAGGAACAGGTATAGCAATTGTACTGGTCAAGAAAGCTGTCTTGCAGAGCATGTTGGGTGACACGAGCCCAAGTGATTCGTTTGCGTGTAGGACGGAGTTATATTCCAGAGTATATTCATATACAATACACAGGAGAAGTCTCTGTTATCGTAATTTAGTGTGCTGTATGTTATTAATCTTGCTTGCTTAGTGATCATAGAAGACATGAATGTACAGAATATTGTTCAATCAGTTCTGTTGTCATTTTTGTGACAGGAAGTTAATATGCTGTTTTAATGGATAATTCCAGCCCACTGGAATATAACTACGTCCCACACGCAAACGAATCATTTATATGAATGTAGAAGCTTATATAAACACTGAACTCTCAAAAAAGAAAAAAAAGAAAGATAAACGATTGATCCCCGATTCTCCTTACAATGAGTCGATTTTAGAGCTCTTCTCTATGTGACTGCCTTAGAACCTGGTCTACGGTTGCATGGATCTTTATTTCAATAGTGTTACCAACTTTGAAGCACCACCGATGCATTACGTCTGTCGCATTACACTAGCTGAGTATGGACGTTTTTACTACACTGAAACTTATCGAAATATACGTCCTTATTTAATGCTCAAACACAGACGTCTCAAGATGGTCTAAGACTGAAAATGTTATCAGAATATCTGTAACTAGCTGGGGCATGTAAATTCCAAGGAGACTTGAGACATCGAGACTGACATTGAACTGGGATAAGTGATGTGAGATCCTATTTTGTGATAGGAGAAAAACGTTGCCAATTAAATCTGAACAAAGAGAAGGATGAATTACCAAATAAACTAATTATAAATATTAATTAGATTCAATAAATGAAATAGATGGAAGGCAGCGGTGAGATTCGAACCAGTAGATACTTTTGATTTATTAAACCGTTTCAAAGGAAATCACCAGTATCGCACGCTTCATCTTTACTTTTGCATAAGTGAATTTCTAAGACGGGGAATTTTGAAATACCTAAAATATATCAGCAGAAGTTATCTGCGAACCCAAAAGTATATTTATTTTAAATACTATTCACCCCAAAGCATTACTTCCTTTCCTAGTTAAGAGTTTTATTTAAAAAAAAAAAAATATTGCCTCTAAACAAGTGGGAATCTGGTTTGGGAACAATGGATGTATTATGGTGAAAAAAGTGATTGACTAAGAAGTTAATTTTGGTTTTAAAGGCGTGAAGGGCAGATTGTAGACGTATCGCATTGTAATCGCTGTCCAAAGGCAAGTATTCAATTCCTAAATGAACAGAGAAATTTGTAAATAACACATATAGCGAGTAAATATTAACATATGTCAAGCCGATACAATTTCTTTAAGACTGTTAGAATCTGACTTCGTAAAAACTCCTCAACTTACTAAGAGCCTTTTATTTTAGAGCCTCTGTGATTCCCAATGTAAGCACCAGTAAACTTTGCTGCTGGAAATTGAATGTTAAATGGAGCAAAAAAAGAAAGCAAAAACGAGAGTTGCGAAGAAAATATGACCCGACTTTAAAAAACAGACATTGAAGTTTAGTGTCCAAACAGCTAGTCTTTGCTACTAATGGCAACTTGTCCCTCGGTCTCTTCCCATCCTGCCCAACTTGAAAAAACCCTTAGCGCCACTTTCAACTATCAAGTTTTAACTCCATCCCCATCTAAATTAACCCTCTTAACTAGGGTTCCGTGTGCCTTCAACTCTCACACGAAATCCGTTCACCTAAATGATAGAAATTTCCCTGTCCACCCACTGAGGCGAAATCAAAAGAAAAAACATAAAAAAAATACCATATAATTTAGGAGGGGACGTTTGATGTGTATTTCCAGGTCAAATAGAAAAAAGCTAGCGACTACAACAACAGAATCGAAAATCTGAGAATTCGAAAATATAATAAAAATGATTTTGAGGATTCTCGCAATTTCCCCAACATGAAGAAGGATCCTGACTGCAATCAGAACTAGTCCAGGAGCACGATAGATTTGGCGCATCGTCGGGGAGTTCAACAAAAGTTTTAATAACATGTCCCAGTAGACATTATCGACAGCTCAGAAACCAGAAAACTAAAACAAATATGTTTTATGTGTCCAATGATCACAATGAGCGATGTGACTTTTTCGATAGGCCTAATTGTTCTTGATAACGTCTTGATAGATGGTTCAGCGGTCCTTAGTTTCGGAATGTGCACTAATATTAACGGCCATAATACAGTGGCGCGTTCTAACTACATCGATCTGGTTCTCGTTAAGTGTCAACGTAAAGTTCTTAGTGAACCCAAATTTCCATAAGGACCCTCGGATTTTACAGGTCCGTGTAAACTATTATCCATTAAACCACCAGCACACCCAAGCTTACAGTGGTCACCCAACGATGTACTGACCAGGCTCGTTACTTAACTTCTGTGATCGTACAGGAACTGGTGTTTCAACGTGATGTAACCGTAAGCCCTGATAATCAACACATCATTATTTGATGAGAAATACTTTCTGGAACAGTTGCTACATGCACTACAGCGGGAATTGACGAGGAATTTTGGTTACGAATATGTGGTGGAATCATCTTAAATCTGTGGTTATTTGATGCTGATTTTAGTACAATACCTAATGTATATAAGCAGCGAAAAAGGCATTGAAAACTAGAGTAGGAAGGGCTGTGAATTTGGAATATGACTGCTGTATTGTATGCTGAACATCGAAATGCAACAGATCTAGCTAGCATCACATTGCGGGATCGACGAAAGATGACTACAAACGCGGGAATATGTTAAGGTTTTCGGGATTACTTTCAGATAATATAATAATAATAATAAAAAATTTAATTAATAAAAAGGAAAAAAATAAAAGTCTGTATAACACCATAATATGGCTGAGAATAAATTATAAGAGAGAATGTTTTAAATTTACATAATAAAACTACTGCACTGTATAACATGTTGCATCATAATATAACTAAATATGTCAGTATAATTTTCCTTTGAAATAAAATGGCTTGCTACTTCTGAAGCAAAAAATATACTTTTGTGCTATAATGTTTTATGAAAACAACCGATGACTGTTTTGAACCAGTGGGACAGTCTCTATACCTTTTCACTTTCAATTTGAGAATAGTAACTTTCAAAATGGAACACTAACTTTAAATTTGAAAATAGTAACGTTTGAACCAAACGAATATAAAATAAACATAAAAAATAATACTATAGAGGAAAATGATTAAATCTTCATGATAAATAAAGCATGTTAATTAAAATGTCATGTCTTCCAGATTTAAGGCTTTCGTGCTTTTGCCTTGGATGCCTGCAATGAGATTTGAGCACATTGCAGAAGTCACCTTTGTAAGGGCAGCATTTATATAAATTTCTAGGGTCTGGAGCCTATGCTCTTTGATGCACAAGGCTAACCCTTCTCTCACTAGAATTTCTTGGGTATTTTCAGCCAATTTCCTCTTTACTTCAGCTTTGAACATTGGCAAAACAATATCAATCGGATTGAGCATGGGACTGTAAGATCCTAGCCTCAAATTCTGATCATCGGAAAATCCCTCCTCATCTAGGACTGATTCGATTTTTGAGTGGCAACGTGCATTGTTAATGGCAAGAACGACAGATCGACCGTACTTTTCTTTGGCTACACGCAGGGCCTTTTTAACGAAATCACACAAGATACTTGTTCCAGGTTAGGAACACGAATGTAAAAGTAGAAATAACGAAGATATATTACACGGAATAATAATACAAGATGTGGAAGGTGTTAGTATGACTGTCAGTCTGGTTTGGAGTGAACTACTATCGGCTCGACTCTATTCGTCTCTCTCTCTTGAGAGGCGTAGTATACATAGTGTTAGGAAGAGTTCATTCTGTAGTTATAGGTAAGGACTCATAACAATATTATTAAGACGGTGAACGATATTTGTTATCCCATGTCATATAATGGATGATGAACGAAGATATATTCATTAGTTTCAGCGGACTGAATTGAATTTGCCCGAACTAGAAAATTTGTTTATATTTTCTTAATCATTTCGCAACAAGCAATGCAACAGAGGCACTAACACGCAGAGGATCACTGAGGATGGAAGAATATAAGAAAAGCATTATTAAGGTGCGAGAACAATAAAAGAACAGAATTTAAGAGGACAAAAGATAACGATTGACATTGAATTTGAAGATCAAACTTGTCTGGAAAGCAAGAAGACGGAAGAGAGTTCCACAAGTGAGAAGCGCGGAAAAACTACTAGCATAGGACTTGCATAGGATATGGTTAAATCTAGCAATTCCGATTGTAAACTGATGAGATCTTCCCGCCAATCTAGTAATGCGCTTAAATTCAGTCTATGTAGCACAGAGGAAAGTTCATCAGATCATTTAAAATGAAAGTATTTATAGTAAAGGGAAGCTACATTATGGCGATGGGAAAGTCAATGTAGTTTCTTCTTCTCAGCAGCAGACTTGGCAATCGATTGGATATAGTCTTTTTACTTGATTCCATTGTAAGACGTTAACCAGAGAAGACGTAATGAGTAACTCTCCTGGAGACTAACATCAGTCATGCTGATGGAAGACGGTTAATAGCGAGCAGTTTTGTATTGGAGCGCTGTTAAAATTAACAAGGATCCCTTGCCTCAGTTAACAACAGAATGTAGGTCATTTTTTAGCTCAGCTGCCAATTTGACCTCATCGAACAAAAGATAAGAATAAATGCGTTGTGTAGAAAGACGACTGGTCTTCTTTACACTAATTATTGAACATGGACTCGTCTATTCGCTATGAGTAGAACGTCTGCTCATAGAAACAGTCGTTGCAAAGTGGGTGACAAGGCATAGCCTTTGAGTCTTAGGCATTGCCGCATTGGATTACATTATTACTGTATTATTAATCCATATCTTTCATATGATTAAATCTGTTCTTCGCTCAACTTCTTGTTCCAGTGTTTCCATACAGTATTATTAACCAGAACTACAAGTGTTATACGAGCTTTATAATAGTGGCAACAAGTTTTCGCAGCTCACTTTTGAAAAAATAATTCTGACGTTTCGAACTTACGAAATAGATTCGCAATATGGAGAAATTAGAAATCGTGGTAACAGCTGCTGCAACAAAAACCAGACAAGGATGTTTGAAGAAATATTGCAGAAACCAAATGAAACTAGCTCTACAGTACTACACCTGATGCGGTCGCAAATTCTATTGGCGAACTTTTATATAATCCGGAAGAAAGTGTTATGTTTTTGTCGTATTACAGAAGGTACGAAAAAATTAAAAAAATGTTTGACAAGGCTGGCCAAATGACTTTTTCGTACGTTAAGGCAATATTGTAATTACACTTTACCTGAAAAATCAGGAAATATTACTTAAATCTCACTTAAAAAGATTACAAAGATTTTGATATGTTGGTATTGATAATCGCGAATGCGAAAAATTTAAACTGAACGAAATATCTCCAGATATGTTTAAATGTTTGATTTTTCTGCAAGGGGTAACCTCGAGTAAAGACTCAGAAATTCGTTCTCATATACTAACAAAAAATGACTAGGACCCAAAATTAACAGTGGCAGAAAAATGCTTCCTGTCAGACATGATACTGAAAATATTAAAGGAAGGGATATTGTACAAGTGCAGACAGTGCGACCAAAAGGGGAAAAAAAGCAGAAGGAAAATGATAACTGTGCTGAACCTGCGTTACGGTTGTGAAGAACTTTATTTTAAGGCGGACTGTCCGTTCAAAAAAAGAAGAAAGAAAAATAAGTGTTTATTTTAACAATAAAAGGAATCTACTGTTTACTCAGTGGAAGTTAAAGTACCCCCTACCCTCACACGACCATTTCCTGTTCTGCTAGATTAGAGACATCGGAAAAACAGTGCGGGATACCATGCTATTCCAAAAGGCGAAATTCTCCTAGAGGAAGAAGAAGCTTATATTTAGATTTATATATATTGAGAACACACCACGCCGGAATAGTGATCTATATCTGTTATAACTAGATGATATAAAAGTACCCAACGAATTTAAAGAATAAGTAACAAAGCTGATACAAAGCAATAAAGATATCCTAGGTCAGAGAGTGTCCAAATGAAAACAGATACAGGTGACCACCCACCTATAAAATTAAAACGATACTGGACCCCAATCCATAAACAGAAATTGGTTGTAAGAAGCAGTAAGGGAGATTTTAAAGACCAGACTGATAGAACGATCCCATTCCCATTGGAGCTTCCCTGTAGTTATAGTAGATAAATAGAATGGAAACCACCGGTTCTGTCTGTATTTTAGTAAGCTAAACGGTGTTACTAAACTCCTGGCGCACCCATTGCCATTGATCGACAATATTCTGCTAGGCAAGGCAATTTGTTTTTCCACCTTTGACTTGAGGTCAGGATACTGGCAATTAACCTCAGATAATGTTGACATAGAGAAGGCCATCTTCACATGTCACGCAGGGCTTTTTCTAATTTAGGGTAATGTCTTTCGGTCTATCCAACGCACATGGGGTTTGTCGACCACTTATGTCAATAGTGTTAGAGGGACTGGAACAGTTCTCCATGGCTTATATAGATGGCATATTAGTCTTTTCAAGTAGTGTTAGTGAGCATTTCAAACACATGCAAGCCGTATTCGAAAGGTTGAGAAATAATGAGCTAAAAATAAAATTGACAAAAATCCTAAAAGAAGAGAAGTATTTGGGCATTGTCATTAACAAAAATAGGATAAAACCAGACATCGATAATTCAATTGATGCATAAACCAAAAACCACTAGACAATCAAGGGATTTATAGGGACCATAGGTTATTATAGGAGATTTATGCCCGCATTTACAAGGATAGCCACCGCTCTCATCGCACTCACAAAGAAATACGCTCGGTTTAAGTGGACCAAGGAGTGCGAACGATCGTTCGATACACTCGAGTAACAGTTGACGGTCTACACGCATTTAAGTAAGCCCATGATTTTGTACACTGATGCAAGTGATCAGTGTATAGGGGCATGTCTTAGCCAGACATGTCCTGGAAAAGATGGCCTTTTCCCTGGGATGCCAGAAGAAATCCCTATTTACTTTTTGTCTCATATACTACCGCCCACGCAACAAAAGTGACCAGTAATAGAAAAAGAGGCGTATACTATTATATATGACCTACAAGAATTGTTAAGAGTAGAACTGGAAGTAGACGATAGGGCATACCAAATAAACATTTTGAATTTGCATGAATTGAATGACCGGGCGAAGTTAGACGAAGCAGCTACAGAAACGGAAAAGGGTAAGTCACAAATCTGCCAGAAAAAAAACTGACTGGGAAAATTTATGAGGATGAAGAAATTCAATCAATTAAGGAGAGGTACCAAAATCTTGGGCAGATAAGTATCTGATACAGGATAGGTTGCTGCATTACTTGTCTGGTAAAGATGGGGATGTTAAGCTGCGACTATATGTATCAAAACTTATAAGAGGACAGGTCCCGAGAGAATGCCATGATCATATAGGGCATTTAGGCGTAGACAAAACCTATGAGCTTATAAACAGGAAGTATTATTGGCCGGGACTATACAAAGAAGTTAACAGGTATGTAAATACATGCATGAATTGTCAACCGAGGAGCAATAAACAGAACGCACCCCATTGCTGGAGGCAGGTATTCCTTCCTACCCCTTTGAAAAGATTAGCAGGGACATACGGTGAAACTTCACGAGGTAACATGTATATACTTAACTTTGTTGAATGGCTGTCCAATTGGCCTGAGGTTGGACATAAAAGAGCCAATTTGAATCTAATTCAGTTACGTTCATTATATGGGATCAGAGAAGTGGGACCACAAAACGAGCACATGCTAATGCTCTACAATTAGCCTTATTAGAAAATTGGAATGCTCCAAACGTTAAAGAACCAGATAAGTTATTGAGAAGAGAAAGGTGGGTTGGCGGAATTACGATGGGTAATGAAGGAAAAATCTAGGCCGAAAAATGAAGTTCCATTAAAACAGAGACTTAGAAGTTATAGAAAAGATAAAGAGAAGGGTTCCTCAAGTCGGGGAAAAGTGGTCAATAAGACCGCTTAATAAATAAAAACTAATTGTAGATAGTTCAATACAAATGTAAATACATTCAACCGGTGTAGATTCACCAAGGAAGATGGCTGCGCCTGCACGGATTCGAACGGGGTGTTTACGCCATCGTGTGCAGCTGGGGCAAGAAATAAAGGAGAAACAAGCCTCCCACTTAAGGTAAGACTACAAGAACATCGTAAAGCAGTAACACAAGGGGAAATAGAAAAATCAAGCGTATCTGATCACATATGGAGGGAAAAGGGAGATCACCCCCCCTGTAGGATGAGTTTGAAATAATAGACAAAGTGCATCACTGGAAAATATGAAAACTTAAGGAATCAAGCACATATGCTACACCACAAAATCTCCTGAGCCGACCAAGCATAGAAATGAATACAATATGGGAACCAGTAATAAGGAGTGCTAGAGAAAAGTAATGAATAACAACAAAAATTACAATATAAGCTCTGGTAAAATGTGCAACATTAATAACAGAAAAAAATTCCGAATGAGCCCTGGTAAAAAAAATGAGTGCTCAGATTTGTAAGTCCCAAAATTTCATACACAGATGTTCCCAAGGACACCTGCCCCAGTGGATAAAGACGTTGGTTAGATCGAGTGACAAGACCCAAAGAGTTGTGAACCAAAACTTGGAGAGTTGAGTTAAAAGTGTTGGTGAAAGGAATCCAAGGTAAGTGTTGATAGTAAACACTAAAAGAAGAAAATACGTATTCAAAAGAGAATGCGTATTTTAAAAGCGGAGGTTTTGTTTAGAAAGACGACTGAGCTCCACTACACTAATTGTTGAACATGATCGTTGATGAAAATTAGGAACAACATAGGTCTAAGAATAGAGCTCTGACAGACGCCTGCATTAATGCAAAACTATCTAGAAGAGTGACCGTTCAAGACAACTTTCATTTCGTGATTCGAAAACAAATACTGAATAAGTTAAAAAAAAATTGTCCAGAAATACCATAACCTTTCAAATTGTGAAGAAGACTAGTGTGCCGAACTATGTCAAATGCCTTCGAGATATCCAAAGCAACAATAACCGCTAACACATTAACAGTTGACCTGGAGAAGCGAATGTCATATTGCTTATCTGAAAGAAAATCTACGAGGCGAGAATCATTTAAACATATAAAGTTATGCCGTTCAAAGCTTTATTCATTGAAAAATATTGAATTAAAGCATCTTCAGTATTTTTATTCTTAATAATTCGGACCGAGGCTTGTCACAAATTATTACAAGTCAAGTACGTAAGGCATTGCTTATTGATTTGATATAGACTTTGGGTTACTAGTGCTGAACCCGAGTTCTGGGGTCACTTTTGTTATCAATAATGGTGCCATTGTTGATAAAAGATTTCATAACTCTATAGAATGCATTGTATTCTTTACAATACTTTGACTGATAGGTTGAACGACGCTAGCATTGAATTAGAATGTTATTTGATGCAATTACTTTTTGGTTTCCAGCGATCTCCTTCTTGCATTACCTATGGGCACCCATCATTTTTACTTACCTTTCATGTTTGTCCCAAATTCATATATTCTTTTTATACCATAGCTACTATTGTTTAAGAACTGAATCCAACAATCATTTCAAGGTATAAAATCCAATCTGAGTCATTTGACTGCTACAGCGACACAATCTCTTTACATATTACGCTATTCAAGAATATATTGTGAAGGTGAATATATTTTTACAAATAAGAGATAACAAAACAATCCAGTCCAGCTTTTAATCTTTTGGCACTTCATTGTATGTACGCAATCATGACAGTAATAAATTATGCAGATTTATTAAAAATTTATTAGAAAATTTGATTGATGAGTAGACTTGTTTAACTTCACTGAAATATTGGATTTTTTATCTGTACAAATTAATAGAAAATAAGTCTAGTACGGAAGCCAATAAAACTGAATAAAAAATTCTGTTATGATTTGTGCAAAATTCAATTTTACTTTCAGCAATTATCTATTCTGACCCATTGTGCCAAGCAATCGAATTTGTTATTGAGATTTTAAATCTATGATAATTTAATGCTAAAGTATAAGGCATAATCAAAACTATCAGCAAAAACGAATGTGCAATAGGCATTGCCACAATTATTTTTGTGCAAAAGATTCACGCACAAACAACGCATAGATACGCACAAATTTAAATAGCAGGTACATGTAGACATAAAAGTTTTACTTAATCACTTAATGAAGTCATATATTAAAAATGATTATCTCTATATCTATACCATTTCGTTTACTTATTTGCTTAAGAATATTCCATGTCACACAAAGGATAAATACGACTTTTTGCCGTGAGTTTAGATCAATTTCCATATATATTAATAAATTCTAAAATATAAGTATAAATGATACAAGTAATAATAAGACATCTATCAATCCTATTCTTATTTTCAAGTGTTCATTTTTATCTCAATTCGTCTAATATATTATTAGATGAAAAAATATAAATTTTGCATAAAAGGGCGAATATAATGTATATGTTTAAGAGAAGTAGTCTCCCTTGTATGAATGTATAGTTGTCAGTAAATAAAACATGCGAATTACAAATTGGAGCTACCAAAATGAAACAAGTGCAAAAATTTAAATATTTAGAAAATGTTTTAACATAGATAGAAAATGCGAAGTCGAATAGTTGCCTTCTAAAGTAAACTATTAAAAAACAAGAAATTTTCGTTAGAAACAAAGAAAAGAGTATTGAACTGTTGTGTGATATCGGTATTCCTATATGAAAGAGAATGCTGGACCATTTCATCATAGATGGGGAAGAGATGTGAAGCAACAGAAATGTAGTTCTACAGAAGGATGCTGAGAATATCATGTACTGGACACGTGAGCAACTACGAAGTTTTAGAGAAAAAGTGAACAAAAAGGGCACTTATATGTAGCATCAGAAAAAGACAGTTGAAATTTCTAGGGAACATAATGAGGAAAGAGGGATTGGAAAATTTGGTACTCAGAGGACATATTGAAGACAAGAGGGACAGAGGAAAGTAGTAAATAACCTACCGAACTAGATTGTGTAAATGGTTGGCAAAAGAGGGATTAGGAGAGATGGCAAAAAGGTAAGCATTACTAAAAGGAGAGAAAATGTATTCTGCTGTAACTCCACTTAATTTTTTTTAAATTACGTGTAATATCTCAGTGCAATTTTGAAATTTACGCTGTTGCTGTTCGTCACACGGGTTTCTTTTATTAAATAAATGCAGGTTTGAAGAATCACAAAATTTAAAGTTTAATGGCATTTTCCACTTTACATTTTTACATTTTTCACGTGCTTTTTAAATCCTGGATGTATTGAGGAGGTAGTGCTGCCCTAGTTCAAGAAGGTGGCTGCTGCTGGGAGAACCTACATCATACCACACAAGCAGGAGAACCCAGTCATGACTATCTACAACCACATCTCCTTTTACATCTGGCCACATAACTCTCCAGACTGCAACCTGTGGGACACAGTTGAGCGAGAGACCAACAAAACTCCTTGTAACACCATAAATGAACTGAAGGCAAGGATTATGACAGCATTCACCAACTTAAACAAAGAGACCGTCCAGAAGAATTGCAGGAAATTCTATTATTTTATAGAATATCGGTTATTTTATATCTATTGCATAGAATTGTTGACTTTTAACTGATTATTATTTATCTTGTTATTTATACTTGTTTTTTTTTATTAATTCATTATTCACTGTTGATGATTATTTTAAAATTTTCTTAGAAGGGATAATTCACCCACCTCTACCCTCTGAGCATATATTTTTTTTATTTAGCGTAGATCTGATATTTAATTGGTTAATCAAATAACCACAAGACTAATTTTAATTCTGACCTTATGTCCTCCCTTTAACTTTCGGAAAAGAGCTAACAATTTGTTTTTAAATGTCCTTGAAAATAATTTCATCACCAGTTACTTCATCGCCTGAAGTAGTACAATCAAAGAATTGAAACGTGAGAGAGAGAGAGAGAGAGAGAGAGAGAGAGAGAGAGAGAGAGAGAGAGAGAGAGTTACTGAATTTTACCGCAATCATGCACATATCCATAATCACGAACAACCAAAATCCGATTATTAACAGGAGAAAAATATTAGTAGATAATACTAAGGGTAAAAATAAACGAATTTAACATTATACAAAAGAAACAACATCCATTAGATGGCATTTTACAGTGACCAATCTATAATATATTCGTTCTCATGCGGTGTTAAACTCCAAATACACTAATTAAAAACAAAAGCCCTGCACATGATGCCACGTTTTGACGATACACGTATTTTAAAACCTAAATTATAGCTTTCATAATCTAACTAGCTCCGATTTCTTGTTGAGGAGGCGTTATGATTCATAATATTTCCTGTAAGATTTAGACGTTACTTTTGAACTTGTACTGGTTTTACAATCTTCTATTCAACCTTAGATTTTCCTTCTATGCCCATATATACTTAGAGAGTGTTGTGCTGGTTTCATACTGTTTACTATTAAAAGAGTTTTTATGCTTTTTTTCCAATAACATTCTGTGACTCCTAAATAAACCTTTATCCGTTTCGTCATCTGCCATAACTGTTGCTTGATAGAATACGTTTTTTTCTGAGAGCATCCACCAACTAGACAATCGTATTCACACCTAAAATTACAAGAGTGTACTATTAATATTGATCATCCACAACACTTCAGAAATGTGCTTCTTTGGTAACTGCGTCATATTCCCTTGCAGCTGTAACTCAATTTTACAGCGTTTCTGTTAAATATTTTTTCAGTATATGTATTTTTTATTAAGGACATTACTATAGGACTGGATTTCTACTTGGAACTTTGTGCTTAGCATTATTACTTGGTACAGTATTCTGTTTCCGGTTAACAAAATAAGTTGCAGTCTTCTGATATTATGATTGTTGAAGTTAATGCAATTTGAAGTTTTCTTCGAGACTATAGTGAAAATGCTTATACCTCTACTTTGACAGCGTGGGAAATTAGAGAAAAATTGTGTTGTTTTGAGCCCTAAATGTATCGTAATAAAATATTTACTTGATTACGGATCCTGTGATAAAGTTCAAAGACTTAAATAACGTTTTTGTCATGATTTCTTTACTTCGTTTGTCGACAGTGGTCTGGATATTTTCTATTGACAGAAATTCGATTCACTCACGACAGACTGCTGAAAGACCCAACCTTGAAGGAGTTGTATACGGACAGTATTAAAAGCAAATATAATGAACTGAAGGAGCACACTATGAGAAGCCTTAGTAACATCAGCGAACGAGATAATTCTTTAAAAAAACTAGACAAGGAAAGAAGGAATGGATGGCAGATGAAATTCTCAACATGATGAAAAGGAGACAGCGAACGATACCAAGGTAGAGTACAGAATATAAGACACTGCACAAAGAAATTAGAAAAATGCAGGCAAGCAAAAGAGAAGTGGCTCAATGAAATGCTGAAATAATGAACATCACAAAAATAGGCAGATATGCATAAAAGAATAAGACACATGACATACTCATGTATAAAATGAAAATATGGAACGCTGATAATAGACAAAGATAAAATGCCTAAAAGATGGAACGAATATATCAGAGACCTCTTCCACGACAATAGAGGAATAGTGAAGGCTCAGAAATATTAATGTCTGAATTGAAATTGGTCAAGCTGAACAGGATCAAAACAGCAGGACCATACGGAATTGCAATGGAAATGCTGGAAGTTTTAGACGATTTCGGGATTGACAAAATGATAGATATTTCAAATGACATATACGACAGTGGTAATATACTGAAATATTTTAGAACCACTTTCACGACGCTGAAGAAGCCAGATGCAAACGAATGCAAACTCTTCATGATAATCAGCCTAATGAATCACATGTCAAAATTCATGATCCGAATTCTGATGAATAGAATAAGCAGCAGTAATATAACCGAACTGTGTGGCTTCTTTAAAGACACTGGAACAAGGAATGTGATATTTATATTCAGAATAATACCTGAAAGACCAATACAAATTTTAAAAGAAGTATACCTATGTTTCAAAGATTATGTAAAAGCGTTTGATAAAGTACGTCCCAAAGAACTGTTTGAACTACTAGGTAGGCTTGATTTATTTTGAAAGGATATTAAAATAATCCAGAACCTATACTGGTAGCACACCGCCTGCATGCGGATAGAAAATAATTTCAGTAAATGCACAAAAAAAAGAAAAGAAATGGGCGTAAGTCAAGGATGTGTCTTTTCACAAGACTTATTCAACCTTTACAGAGATGTAATTCTGAGAATTTGACGTCCTATCACGATTCATTATTAGCGGCCACAATCTTACCAATATTCAGATGACACAATGTTGATATCAGACATAGAAAGTAAACTATAGGCACTCCTCCTAAAGGTACTAAACATCAATTGTAAGGAGACAGAATATATGGTTGCCATCAAAAGCAACAATTCAAGATGCGAACTAAGAATTACATAAGGTAAATAGCTAGGAAAATACGATACTGAAATCTGAAGGCGCATTAAAATAGCCCAATTTAGCGCTGATTACTAATACTGATTATATCTGCTAATCCTAGTTTTAACCATGACTAATAATGCTAGTCTTAAAATCTACTAAAATTTAGCCTAACACTTTAAATTTACTGAAAATATAAGCTTGTCCTGGATACAAGGAACACACAAAGCAATATAAACAAATCCTTTAGACACTTTTTCAAACCGAGAGCCAGTGAAAATAATTCGACCAACTTCTACCTACCATCCCATGGACGCGGACACGAAAAACAGCCAACAAAAATAAAGATACAAAATGTGTGATTAGACCCGATGAAAAGAGCAAAATTTCAAATCTCTAAAAGACATATACAGAACGTAACTCCAAGTCAGCAATTAGATTTTTTTACAACACGTGTGACCCCACCAAATATCCCTAATCGCCATTGCAATTACTACTACAACTGCACGGTCAGCAGGCAAACAACACTTGACCTTGCTTGACCCTTTCTCTCTCTCTCAAGCCATGATGCCTGATCTCCTCTTCCACCGACAGACATCCTCTCCAATTTTTCCCCCAAACAGAAAAATACGTACAAGTTTGATGCACGCAAAACACATCTTATTTTCTCCAAAAATACTACGAAAACATCATGGAAGTCAACTTCATTTTCAACATTAAACAGCACTGAAGGCTGAACAGATAAAGTGTGAAATAGTTCCAAAAGCGAATCACTGACTTTTTTTCACTCTTCAAAGTTGTTAATACAAATTAAGAAATCTGCAAGTACGATTTAATAATACCCTGAGATAGTTGCGTCTCCGTGAAAAATAGGCAATAATATCAGCTATTTTAAAAAAATTTCTAGCAAACATTTCATCAACATCAGCTCAACAACTTTACCCATCGAACCTTCTATTAAAAATTTTGTACACCAACATCATCCACGTACAGCAAACAAAGCAGGCCTTCAAGACAAAAACAATTCAAGATAGATCATTGGAAAATAACAACATTTTAATACTAATTGCTGCACACTCTTTTTCTACATTACCGACGTATCTTCCAGAGTGTGCTACATTATATAGCGCTCTGATGACACAGCACTTACAAGTACATTTTCGTCGACATTTTTAAACAAACATTGCAACCACACTGTTCGATTCTTTTTCTTTTCATCCTGCGAGGGACAACACAAACTTTATGGTCATATGGGCAGAATAAAATTATCCCAATCTGGTGGTTGTGGGTTTACCCCCACCTATTTTCCTAAAAAAAGAAAACAAAAAAAGTCACTCGGGGACGCTTCCTAAACCTTAAATAAGCAGTGACATTCTCTGTAATTCTTTTTTTAAAATTTCACTGGGACAATAAGATGCAGGTCAACCGAGGAAAACGCTTTCCCCACTGGAAATTGCTCATACGCGTACCCACACACGCACGCACGCACGACAGCACCTTTCTTTTTTCTTTCTTCAATGTAATACCTAGGAATTCCTCTACACACGTTTTATACACACAAACAATTCACTAGATTCTTTCATATTCATTGTTTTGTAACACGCAACAATTTCCTATTGTCTATGTATACCTTTGTTTTGTTAATACATACATTATATTTGTTTATTTATATAGTTTTGTTGCTACTAAATTTTATTACCAGGATTCACATTGGGAGTTCGCAATAATTGTTGTGGGAAAAATGCAACAGGAGACACGTATTCTCGGACCTAAAACACGAACAGCATATGTGTAACACCTGGATGACACAACACTCTATGTAGTTTCTTTAACTCTTCTTTAGAAGCAGCAGAGATACATACGCGAGAGAGGGCGTCCACGGCTGCGTTTTTGTCAGGGGTGGTACGTTACATCGAACGAGGAGCACGGGAGTTCTATCTTCTATCTGCACATCTTCTCATTTTTAATTTTACTCGTCGTTTTCGGATTAAACCTGAATGAGCCTGACTTTTTCGTCTGTAATCAGTTTAAAATGTCGCACAATCAAATAATGCCTCCATTTTCTCAGCGATTCGACAATAGCATTGGCTTCTTTCTCTATTGTAGAATAGTTACATTATAGATGTAGGCATAGGTGCCTTTCATGTTCTCTTTTGATATTATCTGGTCAATCACTCGTTGAAAGATAGCTACCCGGTGGTCTGCAAAATTGATAGCTAGCCTTGAAGACCCTATAGCGTTTATTGCTGGGCTTTATAGCTACATTATGGTAGGCACTTTTAAGGTCCAGAGTACTATATAGGCCGTTTTCGGCTATTTTCTCTATCATATCGTCCATTCTTGGCAGAGGTTAAGCATCCAGCAAAGTAAACCGGTTTATAGTTTGAGACTAGTCAATTACCATTCGCTTTTTTTGTTCTCAGAGGAGACTACGAAGCCTTCAGCTCTCCATTCTTCCTTCAACATTTGAGTAACTTCAGTTTGGATCAATAATTTATCCACTTCAGTGTGCCACCTAGATTTAGTAGCTACCGGTTTACAATCCTGTGTTAAACTGTTGAAGAGAGCTGGGCACGGCATTCTCATAGCTGCTAGGCCGCAACATTAAAAGGTGACTTAGGGCCTCTGAAGGGTATTTCTATTAATAAATGTTGACACAAGATTTTGTGCCCCTATAGTAGGTCGCAGCATACATCTTTTATTAGTAGACATCTTACTCCTTGCTATGAAGTACCCTTTACTCGTAGATCAACTAAACAGTATCCAAGTATTTTTATGGAAAGAGATGAGCTAGCCATTGCCACTTTGTTTAGGGACAGGTAAGTTTTCTACGAATTTGCTTTCGCAATGCATGCGTTAAAGAAGTTTTCTGGGCTTTCCGGGTCAATACGGAGGTACCATTGCTTGTTTTGTTTCTTTTTTTACTTTTCCTTGTCTCTCTTTTAAGATCCCTCCAATTTACCAAGAGGGGCTGCTTTAGAGGAATACCCCAAAAGGTTTTTTCGAAGGCAAGCAAGATTTTATTTTTTTTGTGGTAAAAAAATGTACAGAAGTGAGTGAAGGTAGGGGTGGGGGTAGAAAAGCCACCAGAAAATATAAGCAAAAATGAAAATGTGGAGAAAAAATTAAAAATACAAAATAAACAAGACAAGATTCAAAACTATAAAACAGTAAAAGATTTAACCAAGAGAGCAAAAAATGGGTTTTAAAATAAATAAAAATAAATTTAAAAAGTTTGATGTAATTGCCAAGAATTACCCCGAAAGGTTTAAAATGATCAAGAAATAATAAAAAAAATAATAATACAATTAACAATTCAAACTATAAAATACAGAAGAAACTTATTTGACCAGTAAATAAAAAAAAAAGTAAAAACTTGGGCTTAAATTGAAAGAAACAAAAATAAAATTCGTAAAATGAATTTAAAATTAATGTTTGGTGAAACTACTAAGGATTATGCCGAAGGGTTTAAAATAATAAACGATAGAAAAGGAAACGACGTAGAATGATGTTTCACCCCAAAAAGTAAATAGAATTCGTCCAAAGACGGAAAACGAACTAAAGATTTAAATGAAGACAATAAAGTTAAGAAATATATCGGAATAAAAAAAAATCTTCAAATATCACATAATATTTCAATAATAGCTGCTATCCATATTCCAAACCTAAGTACAAACGATAAATCTGAAAATGCTAAGACAGTCACTATGCATTTCAATATCTGCTAACCATAAAAAAAACCTAAGTACTAAAACTTATTTTCAAATGCTAAGTCTACCGCTTTATATTTCAATAATATCTGCTAACCATACCCCAAACATAAATAATGTCTCCTAAATATCGCCCAAAACTAAGTACTAAGGATAAATCTGCAAATGATAAAACTACTATTTTATATTTCAATAGTATCTACTGAACATAGCCCAAGACTAAATAGTAAGGATAAAAATTCAAATGCTAAGACTTTCACAATATATTCCAATAATATCTTCTAACCATATTCCAAACCTAAGTAAAAAGTATAAATCTGTAAATGCTAAGATGGTCACTCTATATTTCAATAATATCTGCTAACCCTACAATAAGTTAAGGAAAATATGCAAATACTGGAACTAATATCACACCCATCTCTCCATCTCCGTCTGTCTAAGGTCCTGCCTAAGATAGGATGCCCACCAAGTTTAATATAAGTATCTAAAATCTCAGGTACATTTCCATAGAGTTTTTAAAGCGTTCATGCTATCGCTTCGTCCTCGGCCGTCCGTCCGAATGTCCAATTTCTGCGGTTGATCGATAAGATGATAGATTCGATCCAAACCCTGCCTTATCCCACGTTATGTTTATTTTTGATCATTAGGCTGGCAAACATCGAATCGTCGTCGAGAATCGTCGTATTGGATTGGTCTAGGCAGAATGAAGACGCAGATCAGAAAAATAACTTGAATAATATTAAATGCTTTCATATACATTCTTTTGTACAGTGCTTGGTAAGTCTTGACGAAAGAATTTATCAATTCCTCAAGCAGAAAATTAACGACACAACCCACTTCTTAAGTTGAACTTGACACTTTGGTTGGTTTGGCTTAGTCTGGCACAAGGTTTATATCGTAGGTTCTCTTCAGGCAGGCATTCACGTGATATCAAGAAACGCGGTTGCCTCTTGCATCTTGTCTGCAACAACTGCTCTCGGCCGCTTGGATTCCTTGCATTTATTGACATTCACCTAATGCCAGCGTGGGGCCTGACGCGGTTAGGAGATTCGGGGTTTCCCCTATCTTCCAACAAGAGCCCTTTTGTTGTCAGGCTCTGGGAAATTAATTACATTTTCCAAATCGGGAGATCTACTTTTTCTATGGGTATCGGTTACAGGTATCGATCTGCCCCGATATTTTCTTCCTTCTCTAACCAATACTCTCCAATGGGCTTGGGCAATTCCCCACCTTCCTCGGTATTTCATCTGCGCCTGTCACATTGGCTACCCCTCGGCTAATCTAGCTCCCAAACGTTTGGCGTGAATTAACATATGGTCGATAATTACAAGATTATGATTTCAAATTTTGCTTACGCAAAATTTTCCCAGATATTTAGTAAATGGTCATCCATTCCCCCAACCCTGTCAGGGTCATTGCACTCCAACCACAAGGAAACTATTCTCGAGTTTTGGTTACAGATCAAATCTTATTCGTCCTATTTATTTTGTGTTTTTTAACCGGTACTTTGGAGCTAGGTCATTAATCAGTTGTCAGATTAAAGATCGCCACATGTCTTCTTGTGGTAATTTCCTTAAGTAGTTTTTTTCTGGTTTTAGAGAATTAAGTTGTTTTTTTTAATAGAAATCTTCATTCTTTCTCTCGGTCTGTCCATCATACTATTTATTAACCCCTTTTTCCATTTACCAGCACCAAAAAGTGTCACATTGCCATTCTTTCACCCTTTCAGTTTGACTATTGGCTTTTAACTGAACAATCAAGTGTGAGACTCAACTTCGCAAGGACGTTTCCAACTAGCGTCCAGTTGGTTGACAAAAATAAACAGGGTTGTAACATGTATACATGTCCCTCTTTTGAATAAAGTATATTTATTGTAAATAAATACAATTATGGCACAAGGCCGAAAAGGGGAATGGGTTAAGGCTGGTCTTATATATACTGACCCAGACGAGATGAAAGGGGGACAAAACAAACGGGGATGTTGGGAATCTCAACTTGGATCATAACCAAAGATGTAGTCGGAATCAGGCCGGGAACAACACTTACACACATTAACTAGGTACACAAAACTTGTCTAGCCTAACCAGGGGAGGGCTCCATAGGAAACCACCCTGATGTGATAGGTTGACCTAAAAGAAAAAATCAAGTCTAGCCCCGTTCAAACGAACCAAGCTCGCCTCAGCCACCCACCTTTCGCTAAAATCTGTCGAATGCAAGCGTTTTCTATCAGTTCTAATCTTCATCATGAGCTGATGCTAAAAGAATCGAATCAGATCTTGATGAGAAAGACGGTTGCCTTGCAAGACTTCCCCCAGTCGCGTCATCCATTCGGGCCATGGCCAGCAGCAAAAGAAACACCATTTGTTTCAGCCCAGAATACGGGGGCGATACATTGTCACACACGTATGTGCGATCAATGAGCACGAGCTTTTGGGAGCGATACGAGACGTCAGCTCGAGGACATGGTCTCATAAGTGGTGGACCCGAGGACAATGGTAGAAGGCGTGCGAAGCTGTTTCTTCTAAACCAAGGTCACATCGTTCACAGTCTGGCAAATCCGCCAAGCCCCATATAAAGGCCATGTCATTGAGAAGCAGCCTATTCTGAGCCACTCGCCAGGTAAGCGAAAACTCAGAGTTACTGAATTAATCCGTCGCTGGCGCGCAAGGCCAGAAGGAGCGAAACTCCTCCTCCGACAAGTCGAGCCGCTCACGTAGAGGATCCTTCGCGGTCCCCTCCACTAGATAACGACGGAAGACCCTACTAGGCTGAGAAAGGTCACTGGACAGAGAAATGATCTTCAAGGCCTTTGTACACTCGCGAAGGAAATTCGATTGATCCCGGAGCTCAGCCCGTGAGATGGGGGAGGGGTTTATGGTAAGGTAAGGGAAAGCGTCCCTTACAATTCCCGCCATAATCGAATCTCCTGTCAATGAGCGGCGTAGGAAAGCCAGCCTCGAGGCGAGCTTGTGATTCGCCAAGTGTGGCATTCCTAGCCCCCCATGACACGGACGTTGTGCACAGACTTCTCTGTCGACCCGATGCTTGCGTCCCCTACATAAAATGGAGGATAGCAAGCGTTCGAGCGCCTTATCATGATCTTTACAGAGAGGAAGTACAGGCAAGCGATAAAGGACAATGGCACATGCCTCCGCCCTGCCCTCCACGGACAACCTCGGAACGAACCACTTTTCACGGCAATATCGGCCACGATCAACCGGCCCACGGCATCAACAAGTCCACTCCTGCATCCTGGGTACGTCTAACCAGCAAAGAAACTCCTCTGGCACACTGGTCCCCATATGCTGAATAGACGACAAAATCGTTAGACAGCACACACGCATCGTCGCTGCAAACAAAGTGGGTCTCTTCGATCGCGGCGACATCCACTCCGAACGACAAGTTACCGGGTGGAAATCTGTAAAGATCATGATAAGGCGCTAGCAAGGACCCCAACAGATTGTCCTAGGCTCCCTACACCTAGGTCTGAAGTCATCTGTCCTTCCAGGACAATTCCGCCGACGTCCGTGGGATAGGTTAGTTTTGCACACCTACGTAAGGAGGGGTGGAGTAAAACAGAGACCCTCCCAGCACAATATTGACGCAATTTCTTTAAATAAGGTGAATCCATTTCCACCATTCTCATGTTTGAAAATGAGTACTTGGCTTCAGCCAAATGATTCCAGACTTTCAAGTATGCCCCAGTGTCTCTCACACAGGTAATCACACCCGGGGCATTTGGGAAGTTTCGGGGATCTTCAACAGACTTCCCGTCCATACTATTCATTTTAAACAGAAGCCCCAATGTGGCCTTTTTGTGGCTGGACATGCCCCTCTTGCATTCCTCCCTTTCCACCCTGCAAATTGATTCTGAACTGGGGAACATTTTTCTCTTTGGTTTTGTTTCTCTGAAGGGGTGTAGATGGGAGGTGGACGAGTGAGGGGATGTCGAGATGGAACTGAAGGAAGAGTTTGATGGGAAAAATCAAAGTCTGACCTAACCGAGATGAAAAAAAACGACCCAAAAAAACTGGGTAGGTTGGTTGATCTCGACATGGATCATAGCAAAAGAGAATGCCGGAGATAGGCCAGGAACAACACTTATTTACATTAACTAGGAAAACAAAATGATCTAACTTAACCAGGGGGGTTCACAGGAAACGGCCTCGTTGTGACCAAGTGAACTTAAAAAAGAAACTGAATGTTAACCCCATTCACACAAACCAAACCCACTACTTTCACCCAACTTTCGCTGAAATCTGTCGACATCAAAAGCTTTCTATCAGTTCTGATCTTCACCTTCAGCTGATGGTGAAAGAATCCGACCAGAGCCTGTTGAGAATAGCGTTCATATCGCAAGATTCCCTCCATCCGCGACGTCCAAATCACCATTCGCGCCACGGCTAGCAGTGTCAGAAACACCATTTGTTTCTTCCCAGAATACGGCGGAGACACATTATCACACACGTATGCGAGATCAATGAGCACGAGAATATCAGGCGCGATACGAGCCGTCAACTCGCCGACATACTCCCAGAAAGGGCGCACCTGAAGACAATGGTAGAAAGCGTGTGAAACCGTTTCTTCTAGGTCAAGGTCACACCGATGACAGTCAGACAAATCCGCCCAGCCCCAGATCCTGTCATTGAGAGATAGCACGTTCCGAATTAATCGCCAGGTAAACGAAAACTCAAGTTTGCTGAGGTAATTCGCCACTGGCGTCCAAGACCAGAAAGAGCGCAACGACAAGCCGAACTGTCCACAGAGTGGATCCTTCGCGACTAATTCACGATACAAGACCTTTCGAGGCAGTGAAAGGTCATTGTACCGAGGAAAGGCCTTTAAAGCCGCTCGACACTCGCCGAGGAAAGTCGACAATTTCCCCTGCCTACGACGGCGCTTAGCCCAGGAAATGGGAAGAGTGATAATAAGGCCAGAGAAGGCGTCCCTAACATTCCACACCAAAATCGAATCCTTAGTCAAAACGCGGCGTAGGAAAGCCAACCACGAGGCGTGTCGATGACTCACCAAGTGTGGCACCCCCCCTATGATACAGACGCTGGACACAGCATTTTTGCTGACCTTCGTCTTGCGCCCACCTCACAAGAGGGTGAGCAACAAACGCTCGATCGCCTTCCGATGGTCCTTAAGAGGAAGTACAGCCAAGCGGTAAAAGATAAGAGGAAAGATGTAAGTGGCACACACCACAGCTCTACCCTTCATGGACAACCTCCTTCGAAGCCAAGTCACGACCGACGCTCCGACTTTTGCCTGTACTTTTGACCAGTTTTTCTCGAGTTGGAGTTTGGGTCCAAACCACACTCCAAGAATGCGGACAGGCAGGACCGTCCGTCCAGTCAAAGGGCTCCGGAAGATCGACCCCCTTCCAGGTACCTAACCGCAAGCTAGGCGACTTGTGGCAGTTAATCTTGGCCCCTGTCACCTTTTCGTACCATTCAAGCGCCTTCAGTACCACCTCAATGTCGCTGCGGGACGACACAAAAGTAGATACGCAATCGGCGTACGCGGAAACCATGGCTCGAGCCCCACCATGGACAGCTATTACACGTAGGGCTGGACTACACTCCCTCTCCCTTAGCCGGCGAAGTAGAGGCTCCAACGCCAAAGCGTAAAGTAGGAGCAACAGTGGACAACACTGAAGAACCGACCGCGACAGCGCAAAAGCACGCGACCACTTTCTGTTCACCTGTACCACAGCACTGGGGGAGTGATACAGAAGGCTAATCCACTTACAGAAATCGGTACGAATCCGGCGGCCTGCAGGACAGCAGCCAGATACTGACTCTATCAAATGTCTTGAACCGATCCAAATTGATCAGCGCGGGCTCATCGTCGTCTTTTACTCCCTGTAGGATCGTGTGGATCAGATACAGGTTGCTCTGAATTGTTCGGCCCCTCACAGCACAAGTCTGACCGGTCCCAACAGTCTCTCGACAACTGACTGCAAACGCTCCGTCAGGATCTTGGCCAAAATCTTTAACTTTGTGTTTAGCAGAGTTATGTAATCATATAATTCCCACCCTCCATCCTTGCCCTTTTTCAACAGCGTGATCACAATCCTGGAAATCAGGTCGGGGATGGACCTTGCCGGTACCAGTTGTTGAACACCACTGTGAAAATCGGCACAAAGATGTGCGACAGCCTCAAGTACAATTTATAGGGTAAACCATCATGTCCCAGAGACTTGCTACTGTCGACCCTCTTCAATGCCAAGTAGACCTTGTTCTACGTGATCTCACCCTCGCAACTAGCTGCTTCAGTCGGCGAAAGCCGAGGAACGTCAGCCAAATAGCTGCGAAAGTCAGCCAAATAGATGCTCCTTGGTAAACCGGCTCTCGAAATGCCACCGAAACGCTTCGCACATATCGTCAGTCTGGGGTTTTAACTTCACGAATGTAACGATCGGAACTTCGACGGATCTCTTCCTTGCGCAATTCTCCGACCATGTTAACGACTTCGTTAGACATCGTGTTTAACCTATGCCTAACTACATGATCCTTGTAGCGCTCGCTAGTCGATCGCTCAAGAGCCTACCTAGCTAAACGTATCTCTAGGGGTCCCCCCAGCCTCCGCCCGGGACAGACTATCTTTAAGTCTTATTAGTCTTATCTAGTGCGAGCCGCTGGCTATATTCTGTGGTGAGGGACCTAATCCCATCCTTAAGCCTCTCCCATCACATAAACGCCCCACTAGTTCCCGCTGTACTAGTTTAATTAGCTGATGCTGGAAATCCTGCCTGTCCAGTAAGGACAAATTGAACTTCCAGTTTCCAGCTATTCTAGGCCTAGAAACTAACGCCATCCAGGTACAGACGAGTCTATGGTCCGAATAACCTAACCAGTGGAACGTGGGACAATCTAATGTCTAGATCGGCCCTTCTCACTAACATTCCAGGTAGCGGGCTACCCGGGTAGACGGCCACTTACATGCCCACGTCCACATCTCCTCCCTAGGATGATCGACCCGGTATCTATCGACGAGACCGAACTTGACAATCAGATCAACCAGGCCACGATCACCCAAAGACCTCCAACTAGCTCCCTGCCCACTGTCTATATCGGGGACCAGGATGGCATTCTAGTCCCCCACTAAGACTAAGCGCGTCGAATCCACCAGGAACGGCCCTAACTGCCGATAAAACGAGCGACGCTCCGTCTGATCGTTGGGCGCATAAACCGCAACGACCCGAATATCAGCCACGATCAACGGAATCATCGACGTGGACAAAGTCCACCTTTGCATCCAGAGTACGTTTAACCAGCAAGGAAACGCAAGTTGGTTCCCGTATGCTGAATAGACAACAAAGTCGCTAGACAACACACGCGCATCAACTTCGCAAACAAAATGTGTCTCCTGGATCGCAGCTACATCTATGCCAAAGGAGAGGAGGTCATGAAGCAGGCGGGCAGCCTTACCCCGATCTCTTAAGCCCCTCACATTTAAACTAGCTAACTTGAGAAACATTTTTCAAGTTGGGTTCCCCTAATCACAAACAAGACGGAAATCTAGGGGTGTCAAAGGAAAATAGGGACAGAAATATAAGGGGCCAATGAGCATACATCCACTAGCTAAGTTAAATTGAAGGAAGAAACTAAGGACAAAGACGAAACCCTAAACTAACCTAAAACAGGGCGGGGTTAGCCTATGTTAAACACAGGGAAGCTTAAAGTACAAGATTAGTTGGGAAGAAGTGGACTTCTTGCCTCCATCGAATTCCTTCTGACGTGTCGTCCGAATCACGGTTCTCATGACTCCTAGCAAGCAAAATAACATGTAGTGTTCAGCCTTCATCAACGGTGGAGCCACATTGCTACAAACAGAACTGGCCTCAAGGACAAAGAACTTTGCGCACAGCATGTGAACCATGAGGCTTTCAACAAACATGCACAACGACCCTGTAGTGAAAGAAAGCGTGACCCAAGGTCACGACCTCTCCATCACAGCGAACGCAATTTGGAGATTGGCGACCTAGAGGGCCCCACGAATCACCAGCCAGGTGAGTGATGCCTCATTATTATTGAGGCATTTCAATCCGGACGCCTATGGCCATGTTGAGCGAGCCTCCTGATTCGTAAGACCGAACTCGTCAATCAGTTCATCACTAACGGATCCCCTAACTAACATATGATATAATGCCTTATAACGCCCGAACGTCGGAGTGGCCATCCGACGCCCGTAAGAGACGCTTCAGAATTGACATTAGAATGAGCACTCACATCGGGGTAAACGGCCAGCTTTCTTCTCGCACGAGTACACTTCTCAGGGATGGGAAGTTCTTACGGGCATTTTCCTTCCAAAAGGCGCCCTCCTCATCCGAATCGCGACACATTATATCTAGGAACGCGATGCGAAGCATATATTGAGGAATCTCAATGCTAGGCATACCCAGACTGCCTTAAGAATGGTGGAAGCAACATATCAGAGGTACCATAACAGACTTGCCTCTCCACAAGAAAGAGAACAACTGAATACTTTGCTGACTTCGTCAATCTCGCCTCTGCTCAACACAAGAAACGAAACGTCATTAAAATATAGGCAGAATACCTGGCCGAGGTGATAGCAGTAGGTAGGGAAATTCCACGTAGGACCGGATTCGCTTTAACTGCAAAGGAAAAGGTTCCAACGAAAGAACGTAAAGCAAAGGAGAAAGCGAACAACCTTGGCGAATGGAACAAGACAATAAGGAAGTCTCCGATCACTTCCACCAGCGCACCGGGTGTCGCATACAGAAGTCGGATCCAGGTGCGAAAGTACGGCCCGAAACCGGTTGCCGAAAGAACAGCCTCCAGAATCGATGGTCAACCTATCGAAGGCCTTGGACTGATCTAAATTGATCAGCGCGTCTTCACTGTCGACTTGCTCGATGATCAAGCGTACCATATGAAGGTTGTTCTGAATAGTCCTGCTCTTCACAGCACAAATATGTTTGGAGCCAATCAGACTAGAGAGGACAACCTGCAAACGGTTGGCTGAGATCTTTGCCCAAATCTTTAATCTGTATTTAACATAGTTAAAGGGCGAAAGTTACCTAACCCATCCCCACCGTTCTTGTCCTTGCGTAGAAACTTGAGCACACTCCTGGTGAAGCGTTGAGGTATAGACCGCTACCTCATCCAGTTGGTAAAAATCAGTGCCAACAAAGGAACAAAAACGGGCGACTGCCTCAAGTATACTTCACAGGGAAGACCATCTAATTCCGGAGATTTATCCACGTCAACCTGTTTCAGCACTTCCCAGATTTATGACTCTGGGATGGGACCCTCGCACCCAGCCGCTTCAGCTGCCTCAAGGCAGGGAAAGTGGGGGTCGAAATGAGCAGAACTCAGATCGGACTCCCTGGTGAAAAGATCCTGAAAGTAATCACGAAATGCCTCACATATATCTGCGTTTGTAGTCACGGTCCGATTATCCGGCAATGTAACGCACACGATATGTCGCTGAGATGCATTCCGATCTTCCTCTACACGCAATTCAGCGGTCATTTTCGTCGCCTCAGAGGACATTCTTTTTAACCTAGACCTAACTAACAGAGCTTGATCCTTCTTGATAAGCAAGGAGGCCAACTCTGCCCTAGCTAAAGCTACGTCCCCACTATCACGGGATTTGATTCACAAGCCGTTTGTGCCGCTAATCTATCTAGATTGACCCGACAACTATAATCAGCAGCAAACGTTCTAATTTGGGATTTTAAATTATTCCACCATGCATTCCCAACCACAGCCCCCGTCAGTTTCCGCTGCATCATTAATAGCAGCTGGTCGTGGAAATCTTGCTCACCAAATAATGAGGAGTTCAATTTCCAGTAACCGGCCATCCTAACCTTAGGCTTATCTAAGTTTACACGGACCCGGACAAGCCTATGATCCGAATAAACTATGTAATGGAGAATTGGACACCCTAAGAGCCTTACATCGACTCTCCTGACTAATACTCGGTCGAGGTAGCTAGAACGCACCTCTGAACCCGGGCTGCCCCTATTTGTCGAAATGGTTTCATGTCCCGGTTGTCAGTACTCGATCTTGTCCCTATACCATTTATATCTGGGTCAAAGATGGCATTCCAGTCGCCGGCTAAAACTACTCGAGAGATTTTGTCAAAAACGGCTCGATCTGCCGAAACAAACAGGCCGCTCAGAATGGCCATTGGGGGCATAAACCCCGGTGAGATGAAGAGCCTTATCCTTTATAGCAACATCCAGCACGCCATGCCTGCCCACTGGATATGCGAAGACAAGAGAAAACGCAGCCTTCAAAGACTTGCTCACTAGCCAAGAGACACCTCTCGAGCGCCCATCAAAACATGCTGAATAGAGAGAAAAAACCCTAGACAGAATGCCTTCATAATCGCGAGAATAATACCGGGTCTCCTGCACCCCGAGATGCTGAAGGCTACAAGACTTCGACCTCAAGCCATAATGAAACCGATTAGGATTGTTCTCCTGAATTGAAGATGGCCGGGGTAAGGGCACCGACGGCCTCTCCCATCGAATCAGTACCCATCTCAGTCTTGATGGTGCCATCAGGAGACAGGCCACCGATGTCCAAGGGGAAAGTTAACTTTAGAGCTCTATAAAGAGAGGGGTGAACGAAAAGCAGGAACCTCCCTGAACAATATTACTTCAGTTTCTTAAAGATTCGTTATCGAAACAGGCCATAGGCGGAACCATTCCAAAAACATCCTTTGATTTCGTGACCATGGCCCAAATTTGCTGACTAGCCTCACCAGATCGGATTACGGTCAAAAACCTTCTAGCGTTGGGGAAATTTCCACATCAAGTTTAATTTCGTGAAATTAAAAAGAGTCTTTAAATTTTTCATTTTACTCGAGTGTTGAAGTGCCTTTTCTTGTATTTCTTTAGAAATCCGGGACACGTTGTTCCGGTTAATTCGGGTGACGAACTTCTTTGCCTTTTGGGATTTTCAGGGGATGGCGTAGGGGTAATTGTTGTGCTGGAAGAGGTGGAATGGTTCTTAGATGATTCACTTTTATTTGGAGACTTTTCTAAGATTGTCATTTTGGAGGTGGTGGGCGATGGGCATCTCAGGACTGGAGGAGGAGTCATGAGGTGTTGTTTTGTGGAAGAGGAAGACGGTGCCGAGGTGGAAGTGCTAGATTTTCTTTGAAGATTCTTCTCTAAGTTTTTCTTTCAATTGATGAAGTTTCTCAGCCTTTTCAAAAGAGGGTTCATACTTCAACTTCTGTTGTCGTCTTTGTCGTTCTTGTCAATATTTGATTCAATCGTCTTGGGTGAATTTTGGCCTGTTTCGGCCACAATATCTTCATTTGAATTTTGGCCATTTCCGGCCACCATACTTTTTGAGGACTGCTCAATATTTTTAAATATCTCCGCATTTTCGTCGGTATTTGATTGTTTAACTGGTGGTTAGGTTAGAGGATAAAAAAAGAAAAAAATCAAACTTGGCGAAAACAGACATTAAAATGAACGTAAGAACATTTAAATGAAAAAGAGACTTAACGTAAATGAATGTTGTAATTCCAAAACAGTTCAAAATGTGGCAGAAAAAACGTCTGGTGACAAGACACCAATATAACAAATTGATATAATATATGTTATAATATCTGCTAATTCTAAAACTAGTGCTACCATTCAAATTTGCAAAGTATTACTGGTAACATTAGCCATAAGTAATAATCATGCTATTTACTAATTCTAAACCTAACACTATATAATTATATTAATATCTGGTAACCCTAATTAATTCTTATTATATGTGATAACCCTAACCATATCTAATAGCTATAATAGTTAATGCTAACTGCAGACTTAACCATAAGTAATACTGATTAGTTCTGCAACTCTACTCCTAACATTATGCAATACTGATTACATTTGCTAATCCTAGAATCAGTATTATCTCAGGTTAGTCAATCTAATCTGAGATAATACTGATTACATATACCTACTATAAGCCTAATTGAAATTAATAATGATCACTTGTGATAAAATAAGCCAAACCCTTTATAATTCATATAATATCTGCTAATTGTTAATATAGGTACCTCCACTAGGTCGCGTAAAAAAGCAACATATCACGATGAAAGAAGGCCCATAACTCAACGCGTTATGTTTGCGTGAGTTCTGAGGACCGAGCAATGCATTTGTTGATTGGAAATAATTACCAAGAACGTTTTTAGGTTTACAGCATTTTATTAATCACTAGATAAACTGATTAATACTACTCTACAAAAGAATTAGTGAAATATGGAGAGACGTTTGCCACACGTGTCCCGTGTAGTCCGCCATCTTGGATCTCTCTCGTATTGCCATACGTGACGTCTGACGTCACGATGTCCAAAGCAAGTGGGATAACTCTTACAATACTTTGGAGTTATCTCCCTTTATGTTTCCTTCCAACACCTCCCTTTGAAGTATGATAGTCGTAGGATGATTGTTGAGGATCTACTTGTAAGGATGAGTTTGGTTTGCCCTTACGCTGCGTCCTTCTAGTTGGTAATTTCTTTTGAGACTTACTTTCTTTACTACATTTTGTTTGAGCACTTTGGGGTAATTCAAATGTGCCCAGTAAAACGTTTAAGGGAATGACTGTGTCATTAGATTGTCTTTCAGGAAGGTATGAATGACGTAGCTGATTCGCATGTCTGACCCAAGTAGTGGATTGTACATCTACATCATAGATTACATTACCAGAACGGCGTATTATGTAACCTTGGGTCCATTTTTCTTTACCATTGCGGTAATCTTTTGCCCACACAGGTTGTCCAGGTAGAAATTGACGTGACACTGCTCCATGGCGGTGGTTGACGTCACGATGTCCAAAGCAAGTGGGATAACTCTTACAATACTTTGGAGTTATCTCCCTTTATGTTTCCTTCCAACACAACGAAAACAAGGTTTTGTCATTAAAATGTTTATATTGTTATTAAGAGGAAAGACCAAAGTATTTTTTATTATTTTTTTCAATTTTTTTACTCGTTTCTAGCACGTAGAAAATTTTGGCATACTAGAGAATAAGGTTTGTTTTATTTTGCACTTTTCCCGAGGAAAACACACGTTGATTTTGAAATTCTTGCAAAAATCAAATAATTGTCGGATTTTAATGAAACTTTCAGGAAATATTCAGAAATGAATGAAATTATTTTTGAAAATTTTTTTTAAGAAAATCTTGTTAAAACGATATTTTTTAAAAATGTTTCCCCCACCTTACATATTTTCATGAAATTTCGAGGAATTAAATCTTTAATCATGGAATTTGTTTTATTATTTAAAAACAGGACTCTTTATAGAAAGAAAATCACCAGTTTTTTTTTTAACATTTAGCGGTTTCATAGAAAATCTGCTCTGAATTATAAAAAAAATGTAAAAAACTTTGACATTAATTAATTAGAAAAGCTTTGACTTACATACGTTATATTAAGGACATTATTTTGTAAAGAAACGATGAATAATGTATTTTTATAAAAATTCTCGATGAATAATGTATTTTTATAAAAAAATTTTCATTTTTTAAAACTTTTTTATTAATATTATATTAACTTATCAATACTTCAAAAATCGTTTAAAATTCTTTATTGATTTTATACACGTAATTCAATGATAACGTTAATGGAAAAGTAAATTTACGAATCGAAATTTGAAAAGCTCATAACAGTCGTTTGTACCCGATTATTTAAAAAATAATTTTTTAAATAATTTTTAGTGAAAAAAAAAGTTCCTAATTTCTATCTATAGAGAATCTATACATGACATAATCCTTAAAAAGACCACGTGATTTGATTGTCGTCCGAGGCACTGCAATTATTTCCCTTCAATATCCAGTTCTGTTTCACATCGTTAACGTCTTTGCAAAAAGTCCTTTAAAAATTTCTAACTTAGTTTTAATTTTTGTGAATTACTTTTTTACTAATTATTTTTATTTTAGGTATTTATTTTAGTTTGAGTCATATTTCATTGAAGTAATTTTTTTATTTAAGTTAGTAAGTTGTTAAATAACATAAAAAGATTAAGAACCTAAGAAACGAAATCCAGACTAAAAAAAATATTAAATAAAAAATAAATATTACATAATTGCTGAATAAATGTTAATAGTTAAAAGTTACTAGTTAAAAAAAAAATACGCGTTCACTTACTTCGTAAAATTATGTCAAATTTGATCATCCATTATGGATGATCAAATTTGACATAATTTTACGAAGTAAGTGAACACCTATCAACATTTCGATAACGTGAATAAAGACATGAAAAAATTCAGACGCATCGTTAAGAAATGTTTGGATACAATTTTTTAGTAAGTAATGTTTGTTTCAAATCAGATTAATTTAACTTTAAATTTTCTAATTTTACTCAAATAACGGGTCAAAAATATATAATTTATTTTAGGAAGAAGTTTAAAATCAAAATATTTTTTGTTTACAAATTTCTTGAAATTTAAGCAAATTTTTAAAAAATCGAGCATATATTTGACATTCCAATCTATATAATTTCTATCTGAAATACACCAGAATATGTTACTTACTGTAAACAATAAATTTAATGCTTTAGCTTTCATTTAATAACAACATTTTGATGACAAAACTTTGTTTTCGTTGAGTTATGGGCCTTTTTACGCGACCTAGTGGAGGTACCTAGTTAATATATGCTAACACAATCCCTAATTCTAATAATGATGATAGCATCTTCTTACACTAGCCCTGACCCTAAATAATATTGATTACATCTGCTGACGCTGGTCCTTGGTCTAAGTGATATGGATTACATCTTCTAGAACTAGCTTTAATGCTAAGTAATACAGGAAACATTTGCAAACTCAAGCCCTAACTCTATATAATACTGGTTGCATCTTCTAACGTGAGACCTAGCCAAATATAATAGTTATTATATCTGCTAACACTGGTTGTAACCCCTAAATAATATTGATTAAATCTGCTAACCTAGCCCCAAATCTATGCAATGCTGATTACATCTGTTAACCCGAGCCCAATCTCTAAATAATGCTGATTACATCAGCTAACACTAAATCTACTCCTCAAAAATACTCATTAAATCTACTAACCGTAATAATCCTGATAATATATGATCACCCTAGTTCCAACCCTAAATAATACTGATTACATTTGATGACTTACACCCTGATTATAAGTAATCCTAAGTAATAATGATAATGTCTGCAAACCCTAATTCAACTTAATTTTTTTCTCTGGTATTTTTCTCTTAATGTGCTTGTATCACAAATATAGCTGTAGTTTTCATGAGAGGGCAAATTTTCTGCCCTTTCTATTTTCCTTTTACGCTTGCACACAAATAAGTAATGATTTTTCGTTTCACAATCCCAGCATATATGTCCTAAATCTGGGCTTTTTGTGCCTTTCATTCATCTTATCACGGTATTTGCATTACACAAAGTAATTTGATATGCTGTATGCTTCGCCATTACTTTTGGATGTATTTAATTTTTCATTTAACTTTAATTGTTGCAGAAATTCTATAGATGCACCCAAGGATATTTTAGTCAGTTGTAACTGTTCCAAAATTTTGTGTTTTTACGAAGCATCACACAAATCTTCAATTAATTTTAAGTGTGTCAACTCATCTTCGATGGTAATTTCTCCAGTGTTAAGTTTTATATCCTTGGCAAAGCGAGGCAAGCTGGCTTGAGGTCTGATAATCCCGCTGACCCTTGCTTTTTTAAATCAGGGTGTGAATCGGCTGTCGAATGGTTCCAGCTATAAACTCCACCACTTGTTATGTATATTATGTATATTTTTATGTATATTTTTATGTATATTTTTAGTCTATGAGAGGATACTGAATCAGTGTCTTTCCAACGAAACTCATATTAGGGTGTATCTCTGGCAATCCAACTCATAACGCCGTCTGTTGGTTGTCACATTATACCAATACACGGCCTCCTGGAGCACTACACCATGACAGCTATCCTCTTCTAGCTTTAACATCTTTCAGTTATTCTATTCATTCCTCGGACATGTTAAGGCTGTGAACTTCTCACTACAAATGTAAATGTATCTCTAAGGATCTCTAATGGTGGTCCTCTCTCATAAAATACCAGTCCAATTTATTGGGCAATTTCTTTTACATGACAGTTAATTAAATTTTACTCATTGCCTGAAAATAATTTTATAAAATAAAAATAAATTATCAAATTAAAACACAAATGAAAAATTTACTATATCTATTACCAGATATAAAAACGACAGATTTATGTTTGTGTGTACGGCTTGTGTTATTTTTTATTTTTTACATAATAATGTATACAAGTAAGTCTATTAATGGGATTTTGAGTAAATATATGATCACAAGTAAGATTTATATTTTTTGACAACATTGGAAAGTAGATAAGTGTTTGTTTTTCTACATTACTCATTTTTTTGTTTCTTGGTTCTAAACTTTGTAAAGATTGTGGTAGATCTGAAAGCAATAGATTTTTGAGAAGTTATCGTTCTATCATACAGTAAAATACATTTTTAATTGATTATCAAATTTTAGGAAAATTTAATATATTACAGAGCATATTCTGGTTTCACAAGGTGAAATGAAAAGACTGATTTTTTAAATGTCAATCGATATTGTACCCCGTCTGTTTACCTGACTTTTCACTTAAAATTGAGTATTTACTGTGGGATAATGATTACCATCTATCTGCTATCATACCCAGACTTGATCCCCCGAGCATGTGTAATTTATGGTATCCCTGCAATTGAACAAAGAATTGAGCTTCTGAACTGGACCCTGTGCCCTCCAAGCTCTACAATATAAACTCTTGCCTCTTCCTTTCGGAGTTGTTGGAAATTCTTTTCTGTAGTACCTGACTTTAGGAATTCTGTAGAACCGTCTCATCCCTCAAATGATCGACCTATTAGTTTCCTACCGCTCTTTGACAAATTACTAGATACTCTAATCAACTCCGAAATGGTCAAACATCTTATCTCGCAAGGTTTTTGTTATGGGGATCTACCTTCATAGACAAAATAGACTCCTCTTATGACTATATTATGCCTCGCAAGAGGACAGTTGACGAGTTGACTACCGTACTTAGCCGTCAGTCGGACGTGCAACACTTACTAACGAAAAGTGATTTCACTTTTTTTCTCGCAGAGAAAAAGTTAATGTTCAAAACGCGATTTATAGTGCAATTGACAATTTCGCTTATTCGCCAGACGAAGATAAAAACTTCGCGTCATATTTCAGAAGGTATGAAAATCTATTCGAAATAGATTGTGGAAAGTGGACAGACGCTAAAAAGCGACGCCTACTACTCCGGAAATTAGGGACTACTGAACATAGCAAATTCGTGGACTACATATTATCTCGAAAAATTAGTGATTTAACTTTCATTGAAGCGGAAAATCTTCTTACAGAATTATTCAGCCCCAAAACGTCGTTATTTCACAAAAGGTTGAAATGCTTAAACCTAACCAAGAAAGACAGCGAAGACTACTCGACGTTCACATCGGTAGTTAACAAACATTGCGACGATTTTAAATTAGCCGAACTTACCGCAGACAATTTAAAATGTCTAATATTCGTACAAGATCTTGTATCACCGAAAGATGCAGAAATTAGAAGGAGAGTCCTAACCAGGTTAGAGGGAGAACCAAATTTAACCTTACAAAATATAGCCGAAGACTGCCAAAAATATATAAGTGTAAAAAATGATTCTAGAGACATTGAAGAGTCAGGCGTGGCACACATAAGAAAAATACATCGGAAACCACATTTTCCCTCCCCTTCAAAAACAAGTCAAACCAAAAAAGATTATTTTCAATCTCCTAAGAAAAAGTCAACTTAATCAAAAACCGAAAGATTTACCGCCTAGTCCATGTTATCGTTGTGGAGCACTTCATTGGTTTAAAGATTGCCAATATCGTTTTAAAACCTGTCTAACTTGTAATAAAGTTGGACACAAGAGCTCACATTGCAGAACAAATAAAACAAAATAAAAGCCGGATTAGAGCAGATGAAAAACAGATGAACTGGACGTCAAAAATATAAGAATGTATGTGCAGGTAGAAATACTGAATAAAAAAGTCAGTTTACAGTTAGACTGCGGGTCTGATTTATCGACCTACATACTTGGAAAAGATTAAATAAACCAACCATGTTCAAAACCGACAAAATAGCTAGGTCGGTGACCAGTAAAAAATTAAGTTTGAAGGTGAAATTATCGCGAACGTTACTTTGAACGGAACAACCAAAAAATTAAAAATGTTCGTGTTAAAAAACACATACAATCTAATTGGCACAGATTGGGTGCAGCAGTTCAATCTGTGGGATTTGCCAATAAATACATTTTGGTCAGAAAATAGAAAATCTGACGACCGAGTCAGATAAACTAAAAAAGGAATTAAAAGAAACCTTCCCCGACGTCTTTTCGGCTGGCCTTGGTAGATGCAAAAAGATGTCAGCAAAATTTGAGTTAAAAGAGAACACTCAACCAATATTTAAGAAAAAAAGGGATGTGCCTTTTGCATCGTTAGAGGAAATAGACAAGGAATTAGACAGACTTGTAGAGACTGGCATTTTATTTAAAGTGGAGTATAGCCAGTGAGCAGCACCAGTAGTGTATGTGAGGAAGAAGTCTAAGGAAATCCGCGTGTGCGCAGATTTTTCTACTGGACTAAACGCAGCACTAGAAGATTATCACTACCCACTTCCAAGCCCGGAAGAAGTTTTTACGAAACTTAATGGAGGCAGGTTCTTTTAAATAGTCGATCTCAGCGAAGCTTATCTCCAGATACCCGTTGAGTCTTCCTCAACGGGTATCTGGAGATAAGCTTCGCTGAGATCGATTTTTTAAGCTCAAAATTACTATATACAAATACACATAGAGGTTTATACAAGTTTCAAAGGCTTGCATTTGGAGTCAAAGTCGCACCAGCCTTTATTCAGCTTTTTATGTAAACCATGCTGGGTGGACTTGATTTTTCAACGGCTTACCTAGACGACATACTAATAAACAGTAAAAGCTTGGAACAATACTGGAAACACATTCACAAAGTATTTTCACGAATACAAGACGATGGCTTCAAAATAAAGGAAAGCAAATGTGACTTCTTCATGAAAGAAATTAAATATTTGGGTCACATCATAGACAAAGACGGTAGGAGACCGGATCCAGAAAGGGCCATTGCAATTAAGGACATGCCAGCTCCTGAAAACGTCACAGAGCTACAGAGTTTTTGGGGTTAGCGAACTACTATCAAGCGTTTATCCCAAACATGCATAACCTTCGTGCCCCGCTGAACGAACTTTTAAGGAAAGATAAGGTTTGGGCATGGACACCCGAATGCCAGGAAATGAATGCAGCAGTACTCCCGAGGAAGAAGAGCTTATGGATACCATCTACGACACCGACATTCAAATACCCCAAGCAGCTCCGGAACCGCAAAGATCTAAAAGAAAGCGGAAGTTCACGGACCCTCTCGTCATCAATCCAAAAACGAGATGATATTGAGACTCCTGCGGAGGTCAAGGGGGGTGTTATGGGAACCTACCTCATGGACAAAATAGACTCGTCTTATGACTATATTATGCCTCGCAAGAGGACTGGAGACAGTTGACGAGTTGACTACTGTACTTAGCCGTCAGTCGGACGTGCAACACTTCTGCATTCGTTCTTTTTGTTAATAATACGTTTTCACTGAATTGCTGAGTTCAAGTTTTCTTTCAGACCTATTCCGGGTCCACAACTGTTTTCTTTCAGACAAACTATGGTTTTCGCTTCTCTAGATCAATCACTGAAGGTTATTACTGAAAGAGTCTGTCAGGTAGTGGTTTTGGATATTTCAAATGCGTTTGACTGTTTTTAGCATGCTGGTATTCTTCACAAGTTGAAGGGTTATGGGGTTTCTGGCCGTTTCTTTGATCTGATTTGATTTTTCTTATCAAACCACGAAATAATGGTCACTCCTCTAGATTATTTTGCATTCACGCGGACTTAAACCAGGACTCTATTTTTGGACCCACTCTGTTCCTTATTTTCATGAACGATCTTCCCGATGTCATCAGTTCCTGGCTCGGTATCTGTTGAAACTTGACTAATGCATGGAATAATAATGCAACACAAAATGTACTTAGAACAAAATGTATTGAAACAAGAAAGTGTACACAATATTTACATATAGTCTTTTGTATATTCCTGGGAAGACCGTTCCTGGAGAATGTGTTGACTGAGTCGCAGTCGGGCAGTCTCTGGTTGAAATCATGTTTGAGTGTGTTCTCTGGTTTGGCGTGATTCTGTATACTTGTAGGAATTGCTGAAGCGCCTTTTCCGTTGGAACTCCTGAGGCTTTCTTCAGTGTTAACTTTTGAATTTTTAAAACCTTGATCTGCATTTCTTCCTGTTTTCCCAGTCTTTCCTCTTGCTTTTCTTGATATTTTCGCTGTCTTTCATCTTGCTTTTCTTGATATTTTTGCTGTGCTATCTGTTGTTCCCTTATTAATAAGGCAAACTGTTCATTTTGACGTTGCTGACTCAACTGCTGGGATTTGAATAATTCAGATATGACTTTGGATAATTCATCCATCTTTAGCTGATAGTATTCATGATAATCAACTTTGGTATTTTTTTCTCTTTTTTTTTTTTTGTGAACAGAGACCGTCGGACTTTTTTTTTTTTTTTCGTTTTCGACTTCTGTTCGCGTATTTCCAATGACCAACTTCTGATTTTTATTATCTGTTGAGTCTTGACTCATTGTTGAATCTCGCCTAATGCATGGAATAATAATGCAACACAAAATGTACTTAGAACAAGAATGTATTATAACAAGAAAGTGTACACAATAAGTACATATAGTATTTCTGTATATTTCTGGGAAGACGTTCCTGGAGAATGTGTTGACTAGTCGCAGTCGATCAGAGTCTCTAGTTGGATCTCGTGATTCCTCCTCCTCGTCTTCCGATACCAACCATTATTTATATAGTTGGTAGTCACCTATGCAGATTAGGTGGATCCTACCACAACACCCCCTCCCAAGCCTTGGAATCCTTTTGGATTTCAAACTGGCTTCTATATGGGATGATGATTATGGTTATTTCTTTGTAGATCCCCTTTGCATAGTTCATATGTATATCTGTTTTTTTTTTTCAATATCTTTTTCGTTTTGGATTCACGTCCAATGGGTCCGTGAACTTTCGTTTCCTACCGGATCTTCTCGGTTCAGGAGCACTCTGCGGAGGTTCTACTTGAAAAGTATCATACATTACATCAATGGGATCTTCCTCCTCATCCGGTATACTCTCTTCTTTCTCTAGCACGTAGCATTTTTTGAGTTGGTTCTGGTGCCTTTTATGAGTATTCTTCGGCCCTTTTATTATGTAAATCAGGTCACCGATTCTCTTATCCACTATGCCTCGCTCCCAGAACTCAATGTTCTTTCTATAGCACTTGAAAAACACCTTCTCTCCGGGGGTGTATCTTTTTCTAGCTGTATACATAGTGTTCTTTATTCTATTTCTTCCTGGCAAAAGCTTGTCAAACACTGACTTAACTTTCCTAGCGAACATTAGTTCAGCTGGTGCCATGTTTGATGGTGTTCTCTGGTTAGGCGTGATTCTGTATACTTGTAGGAATTGCTGAAGCGCCTTTTCCGTTGGAACTCCTGAGGCTTTCTTCAGAGCGCGCTTTAACGTATCTACAAATCTTTCTGCGAGTCCATTGGATCTCGGATGATACGGCGGCGTCGTTATGTGATTAATTTGATATAACTCACAAAATTCCTTAAAATCGTCAGAAGTGAATTGTGTACCATTGTCACTCACAATACACTCTGGCACACCGAACCGTGCAAATAGTTCATGCAAAAAAGTTGTTGTGGTATTGGACGTAGGCTTTTTGCAGCGTAGTACTTCCGGCCATTTTGTAAAGCTATCTACCACTATTAAGTAGTAATAATCTTCTACTGGACCAGCGAAATTAATGTGTAGTCTTTGGCCATGGTTTGTGTACTATAGGTGGTGCCTTAGCTGCTAACGCACACCCTTTACATCGATGAACCATGTTTTCGATATCCACATCCATTCCTTTCCAATATACAAAGCTTCGCATTAAGCTTTTTGTTCTATTAATCCCCGGGTGACCCATATGAAAGTCCCGTAGGATTCTTTACTGCAACTTTTTTGGTACTACTACTTTCTCTACACTTGCGAAAGGCACGTTACGTTTCTTTTTAAATATAGGCATAGTATTTTTTTTAATTCAAATTTAGCTTCAAACTTGTTACATCTTCCAAGACCAGGTGTAAAGGTTTCCGGAAACTTTTTCTTTAATTCCTCTTTAATGTCCTGTCTTGTTTGCGTATTACTTTCTACTTTTCTGCAGAATGAGTTTAACGGTTTATCCCACAATTCGAATGTTTCAATAAAATCTGTACCCAACAAGTTTTCTCCATTTTTCAGAATGAAAACTTTTATTTTTTTAACGATCCCATTCAATTTCATTGGAAGTACAACCTCGCCTTCGAAGTTAATTTGCTTTCCAGTTACAGTTCGAGCGAGTTTCGTTGACTTCATTATTGTAGGCCTTTTTAAAATTTTCCATGTTTTATCGTTCATTATTGTTAAATCTGACCCCGAATCGAGTTGAAATTTGATATTCTTTTTGAATATTTCAGTCGTCACATATTTCCTCAAATCTCTATCTGATTTGATATTCGAATTTGTTTGTCTAATTCGGCTCTTGAATTTTTTTCGTTTTACAACACGATCCTTTGTGACCATTCTTTTGGCACACCAAACATTTCTTATTTCTATATGGGCAATTTATCTCCCAATGTCTTTCGTTACAACGTCTGCAATTATATGGTGGGACTTTTTTATTTTCGTTCTTTTTATTTTCTTGTCTATTCTTAAAATACGCTGAATTTTTTCTCCAATTTTTCTCTAATGGGTACTTTGACTGCTTTTTTATTTTTTTAATATAAGCAATACCAGCTTCTTCGATTTTTTGCGACTCTTTTTTTAAACTTACGGCCCGTTGACACTCCTCTGCTAACTTTTGCAGGGTAAGGCCTTGTTCAGATTCGAGTTTAGACAAAACTCTACGTCTTATTTCGGCACTCTTACTGGATACCAGTCCTTGAGCAAAAATTAAGCACTTGAATTCTTCAACCGTAATCTCTGCCAATCTGAAATTGTCACAATGTCTATTTACTATAGATGCATATGTTAAGTAATCCTGATCGTCGGATTTAGAGACATTCATGCATAACCATCGCTTATGCCAAAGCGACATATTTGCTCCAAACAGCTCTTTTAGCAATTTCACTGTTTCCGAGAATTCCAATTCAGTTGTCTTTCTCGGTAGAATAAAATCTACAAATTTGCTATGTTCTGCTGTACCTAACTTTCTTAGTAATAGACTGACTTTTCTTGAATTCGACCAGTTTTCACAGTCTGTGTAGAAAATATCTTCATACCGTTTAAAGTAGGCTTCAAACGTTTTTTCTTCGTCTGGCACATAGTTGAAAGTTTCCAGCGAATTAAATATGGTGTTATTAGAATATGAAGAATTTCCTTCATTTGCCTGATAGTTGTTTCATTTCTCCAGTGTTAACTTTTGAATTTCTACAAGTCTTTCATCTTGTTTATCTTGATATTTTTGCAGCGCTATCTGTTGTTCTTGTTGTCTTTCCTCTTGTTTATCTTGATATTTTTGTTGTTTATCTTGAAATTTTTGCTGTGCTATCTGTTGTTCCCTTATTAATAAGGCAAACTGTTCCTGCTGGGATTTGAATAATTCAGATATGACTTTGGATAGTTCCTCCATTTTTAGCTGATAGTGTTCATGCAACAAGGAATATACTTTTAATTTGTGTATCCACGAATATCATATAAGCTGACCAAAAAAATCGAAACAACGTATGACTTTTAATTTTTATGACTTGCTTTTACATTCACGCCCGTGCTAATCAACTTTGGTATTTTTTTTTCGTGAACAGAGAGCGTCGGACTTTTTTTTTTTTTTTCGTTTTCGACTTCTGTTCGCGTATTTCAATGACACGTCTGATTTTCTTATCAGAGGTAATTCGTCACTATATTGTTGAACAAATAATTTAAAAAAAATAATTTTTTAAAGTTTGTTACCTTTCAAAGTCGACACGGTGTATTTGTGCTCCTTTTAATCCATGCATGTTTTTGTAGTCGGCCAATTTTTCTTTTTAGCGGGTGTCTCGTTGTAGATAATTTTTTAATTTAAAATTACCGTTATTCGTTTACGACACCTTTCCAATTTTTCTGAGTGAACGTTCCTTTATGCTTAGTCGTCTTTTAACGAGTTTTACATATCCAGAAGTTCAGAATCCTTCGTCGTTATGTTAACGTTGGACTTTGAATTAATAGTTTTTTTTTTCAGCCTGGGTTCTTCAATGACTTGTCCCAATTGTTGAAAACTCTCACTATCAATTCTTTCTTCTTTCCGTATGGTTCGTTCTACTTCTTTGCCATTGTTGAAACTTGGCGTATGGTTCGTTCTACTTCGTGGCCATTGTTGAAACTTGGCGTATGGTTCGTTCTACTTCGTCGCCATTGTTGAGTCTTGACTCATTGTTGAATCTCGCCTAATGCATGGAATATTAATGCAACACAAAATGTACTTAGAACAAGAATGTATTATAACAAGAAAGTGTACACAATAAGTACATATAGTATTTCTGTATATTTCTGGGAAGACGTTCCTGGAGAATGTGTTGACTAGTCGCAGTCGATCAGAGTCTCTAGTTGGATCTCGTGATTCCTCGTCTTCCGGTACCAACCATTATTTATATAGTTGGTAGTCACCTATGCAGATTAGGTGGATCCTACCACAACATTTTCAGAGGTAAATTCGTCACTATAAAATATTGTTGAACAAACAAAAAATAATTTTTTAAGTTCGTTACCTTTCAAAGTCGACACGGTGTATTTGTGCGCCTTTTAATTCCATGCATGATTTTGTAGTCGGCCAGTTTTTTTTATTTTTAACGGGTGTCTCGTTGTCGATAACTTTTTCAATTTAAAATCACCGTTATTCGTTTACGACACATTTCAAATTTTTCTGAGTGAACGTTCCTTTATGCTTAGTCGTCCTTTAACGAGTTCTAAATATCCAGAAGTTCAGAATCCTTCGTCGTTACGTTAAATGTTGAACTTTTAATTAATAATTTTTTCCTTCAGCCTGGGTTCTTCAATGACTTGTCCCAATTGTTGAAGGCTCTCAATTATTAATTCTTTTTTTTTTTCGTATGGTTCTTTCTACCTCGTCGCCATTGTTGAAACTTGACTAATGCATGGAATAATAATGCAACACAAAATGTACTTAGAACAAAATGTATTGAAACAAGAAAGTGTACACAATATTTACATATAGTCTTTTGTATATTCCTGGGAAGACCGTTCCTGGAGAATGTGTTGACTGAGTCGCAGTCGGGCAGAATCTCTGGTTGAATCTCTTGATTCGTTCTCCTCTCTTCCCGGTACCAACCATATTTATGTGGTCGGTACTCCAATATGCAAATTAGGTGGATCCTAACACAACAGTATCTATGCGGATTGCGCAACTATTTATGGCTGATGCTAATCTCCAAGATAGCAAATCACTGCATCTTTTTCATCTCACGTTTACACTGACATGGAATGGAAAGATTATATTGAATCAATTGCTAAGTTTGCTGCTAGGAAAGACGATTCATTACATTTTGCTCTCGCCAGAATCTACCTTGTAAATGTATAACTTTCCTATTGGTCCGTGCATTGAATATTACCGACGTCAGTTACCTTCTTAAAGTCGTAACGTAGCTTCCTTCTATAAATATTTTCACGGTAATCATTATGATGGGCGTTCCTTTTTGATACTGCGGCTTCATGAACTGAAGCGTGTACTATAAGATTGGAAGCTAAGTCTCATAAGTTCATTGTTGAATTGTAAGTTGTAACCATAAGTTTTATGCTAATTGTTTCTTCTCGCGCACTTCTTGCTTGTGAAAATCTTCCGGCGTCCTGCTTTCCTGTCAACTTTGATCTTCAATTGTCATCATCTATCTCTTTGAATCGTGTTCTTTTTGTCCTCTCCGTTTCTTTCGTTCTCAGTAACTTCTTGTCGCTTAGTAGTTTAGTATTTATTGTCTTTCTTGAGGTGAATTTATTAAAAAAATACACATTATTAATATTTCTGAAAAGCACAAAAATTCCTAAATAAAAGCATACGCGTGCCCTCCTCAATCTAGCACGGAGCTTAAATTGATAACGTCTAGGCACCATTGAGGAAACAATTACCATAATAGTATTTATAGAAAAGGTACAGGGAAGCAATGTTACTGTGGTAGGAAAGGGACTGAAGCCGAGATGCTAGGTCAGGACCAATAACATGGCAGATTTTATTAAGAATTTCTAAATATATAGCAGGAGCACCAAAACATGTGTGGCAGCAATATTCAAAGCAAGGACGAATGGCAGTAAAATAGATTCTGGCGAGAAAAGTTGTCTAGCACGATACAGTGAACCAACTATCCTAGCAATTAATTCAATATAAACTTTCCACTGCGTGTCAGCGGAAAACGTTAGTCCGAGAAGGTGCAATGAGTCACTCTTTTGGAGGTAAGTCATGCTGATGGAAAGTATACAGGGTTCTTTAAGACGATTAAAAGAGAACAATATCATTTTTCAGGCGTTAAAATTAACATTCCATTCTTTGCCTTTAGCAACAGATTGTAGGTAGTTTTCGAGATCAGCTGCCAATTTGGTTTATCGAACCAATCAGACTTACTATTAAGAAAGGAGTAAATATTTGTGTCATCAGCATGAATACCAAGTTAAGAAGGTCATTTATGACACTTGGGAACAACGTAGGTCCAGGGATTGATCCCTGGGAAACACCTACATTAAAACAAAAAAGACCTAGAAGAAAAACTTCTGGAAAACTTTCATTTCGCGATATGATAAAAAAAGACAATCATATTCGTTCATGATTGATTGATTGATTCATTTTCTACGACTTATCAACCTGTGCAGGTTATTTAAAGCCAGAAAATATTTTTAGATTATGGTACTTTTTTGAGATAATAATTATTTAGTGATACAAGTATTACTAATTAACCTATAGCTGGGGAAGAAGAGGTGGATTCATACCTTTGCCAAGGTTATTTGCGTGTAAGTGAATATAATGATGCAACTGAAATTAAAACTCGGCTCCCTGATTAACAATTCCGAGCTAATATCCATTACACCACCCGCACATCCAAACTTACATCACCTGGTACTCCCTAGCGGTCACCAATCTAGGTACTGACTAGGCTCGACTTTATTTCGCTTCGAAATATTCGTCCAGATATACCATAACCTTGCAACTTTTGAAGAAGACAAATATGCCAAATATTGTCAAAAATCTTCGAGATTTATCCAAAGCAACAGCTCGAGTCTCACCATTCTTATCTAAAGCTTAACAGACTCTTCCAGAACCGAAAGCCATATTGCTTATTTAAAAGAAGACCCTGCGAAGTGAGATGATTAACCAATTCAGAGTCAATTAAAGCTTCTAGTACTTAACCAAAAAATGGCAGAAGGCCGATAGCTAGAAAGTTCGGGCGGTTCAACTAAGTTCTTAAAGACTGGAACTACAGAAGAGGATTTCTAACAAGCAGAAAAGCAAGAAGTAGAAAGGCTTTTATTTTAGGGTTTAGAGAGAACATGGACTAGTTCAGGAGCACAAGTTCAGTTTTTGCTGAACTGTGCTTTGTAGTCATATATGAATAACATAAAATATAGGAATAATTAACGTTATATGATTCAGTAGATAGTCAAGATACTAAAAATACAAATAAAGCATGGAAAATTATTTACGCTAGTTTCTTTATATTAGTCGTTTTGATTTGCCACTTCTACACAAGTAAAAAAGATGAGGTTGTATTTCCATGTGCGATTCTTTACTGATGTAATAGGGCACTGACCCTGTTTGCATTAATGGACGGTATTTGAAGTGACTACTAATTAGATAATAATTATTAAAATTCTCAGGGGAGTAGGTTGAATGATTGATTTAAAAAATGAAAAAAAATTTAAAATAATAAAATAGATTTAAGAACAGTCCCAAGGAGAATCGAACCCAGAAATAACTCGCCAAGATTCAGTAAAATTAAATACAACTAAGGTTCGCCTCCCTATCCACTTACCACCGATAAAAAAACAAACACATGTTTAATATGTTAAATGCCGAGGTTTATTTACAATATACTATCTGTAAAAAACTTTTGTGGTCTTACAGAAAAGAATGATCCAAATTCTTTTAAACAAAAAATATTTTGTTTAAATCCCAAGCTTGTGATTTGTATTGATGTGTCCCTCCCAAGACACCATTATCGTTAAAGAAATGCATCTAGGAAGATTCTAAACAAAGGGAGTACAAGATCTTCTAAGATTAAGACGGTCGAGATGGAGAAATTATATATATCATTTTGTTGGAGGGTCATCTAAATAAACAACAGCTCACTCAGTCCTAAGACGCAGACGGAGACGGGCTCTAGAGGGAGTCGGCTCAGAGATACCCGGGGTTACACATGGCAATTTCCGTAACCGGAGTGAAAACAGACTCGCATGACAAAAATTGAGTGACAGTCAACTGGTTTTTTACTTTGAAGAATTCAATGAGAGTCGACTACATTGAAGATTTGAGGGAAAGACGACTGTCTGCTTATTATTTTAGCGTTTGCGACTAGATTCCCCAAATCACTATCCTATAGTTGGGAACTTGATTTTGAGTAGATAATAGGGACATTTTATTCAACCAGTTTTTCTTTAATTTCAAATAGAGTTATTAATGGTGTTGCGCATTTTATCGAAGGAGTTCTTATTCCAGCCTCTGTGTGTGTGTGTGTGTGTGTGTGTGTGTGTGTGTGTGTGTGTGTGTGTGTGTGTGTGTGTGTGTGTGTGATATATATATATATGTGGAAGGATAGAATTAACAATGTTGATTAAATGGTAAACTATTATTAATTTTCTTATTTACATAAATAACCGAACGAACACTTTTGGTTACCTAGTAAATGTGAGCCTCCCTGTATCATAGTGATAATTTTTTTTAAGAAATTTTAAATGATGGAATGTGATTCGCACAAAACTGAGAATATACCCTCACGGAAGGACGTTGCACAATCTTGATTTTGTATAAGGTATTCTACGATTGTAAACCCAGATGTAACAGTACACTTATGCAGATTATCTAGTTGACATTTTCTCATAGACGCCGAGACATGTTGAGCAATTATTTTCTGTAGAAATTGAGTAGTTCAACTTATGAAGTCAGCTTCAGACTGACATTAAAATAAATAAATAAATTATAGAAATAAAATAGGTAAGTTACTCTTATGAACAGATTTCAATATAAGCCGAGAAGATTAAAAAAATTGAATAATCCTTAAAATTATTTTCGTTTAATCAAAACAACCTTGTTTACGTAAACAAAAGGAATGGTTGTTATAACCGAACGTGATTTGTTAATAAAAAGTATATCTGTCTCAATATCTTACTGATACACTTACAATTTTCCTTTTTCCTTTTTAGTTGGTTGTGCACAAAAATGTTATTTTCCTTGATCGAGTTCTGATGAATGAGAAGCAATTACTCATTCTGTTTTTATTTTCTACCAGAGTTGTTTGCTATTTCGTCCCTTTTAATTATGCCGGTTCATTTTGCAATAATTAAATGTTTTTACCGATGGAGCTAAATCATAAACAGGTTGGGTAAATGTTTTGGCGAGGAGAAATACAACAAATACCGGTTACAGTTTTAAACTGAAAACAATTTACATCGAGAGCAACTCAAGGTAGGGAGTTACAATCGAAATGGTAATGATGAATGGGCTAATATGTGATATGAATGGAAGAGAAGATGACAGGAAGTGAATATTATGAGAATAAATAGGAAAGATAATGGCTGACTCTTGACTTGAAGAGGTAAAGGTTGAAACGTTCAAGGAAACACTCGCACAGGAATTTGTTCCACAAACTCGCAGTTCTTCGAAAAACGCTGTTTGAGTGGAACATCTTTCTTAAATTTGGAACACGGAGAAAAGAAGTATGATTTGACCATTGGAATTGATATGGCGTGTTTCTAAACTGTAAAAGTTTGAATTAGTGGAACTAAAAAATGGGGCTAATAGCGAGAGAGTAACGATAGGCTTGCAACATTGCCTCTGTAAAAAGGATGTTACAGAGTGGAAAATAACTCTTCTCCCACAAAACTATAAACGATTTTGAATTCTATCAAGGCAAAGAAACCCCTATGCAAATATGCCAACAATCTTCATTTTTTTATCTGACTCTTGTAAAGGTAAAGCATAGAAAGGGACATCAGGTGTTTTCTGAAGCGATAAAATGAACGAACAATTTTTCCAGAATCTTTAGAAATGGATTGTATACATGAGTTCTACTCGTAGTCTGAAGTGAAATTGAACCCAAGAAACGTTCAAAGCATTTGATATCGTTGAGAGTGGACACGTTCCTATACGATTCAGTTCCCATGCCAGAATTATTAATTACCTTAATCACACCTCCTTGAATATGATCGAAGTTCAATCATGAGTGATTCTGTATAAATTCCCATAATTCCTTTTCGTTCGTTTTGCATGTTTATAAATTTAAAATCCAATTTATGTTTGAATTGTTAGCAAAAGAATCTTTATTAACAATTAAAATATTTTTATCATTTCTGATTTCAATTTATCAATTCATTTTTTATTGTGAGCCACTGGTAAAAATGTTAAAATATACCGAAAAATATTTCTGATTATTAAAAGGAACATGTGCTCTTTTAATACCGTTTTATGTTCATATAAACACTTCGAGTTAAAAGAGGAAATCGACCAATGAAAAATTACTTCACTTCACATTTTGTAATGCAAGGTTTTCAAGATATTCCGAGAAAGTTACCTTGTCGTCATTCATTTATGAATGTTGCCTTTTGCACATTTTAGAAACCAGAGCAAATGATCCACTATACTCTACTTCCATATTTATCATTCCAAATGATAAACGTGTAATTGAAGAGAAAGAAACTAAAGTTTCACTAGGCCATCAAGTTTTAAACCAAGTAAAGATATTTTCCATTAATAACGAGTGTTGATAAAGTGGATAAAAGGAAATACAAGTTCCGAAACTGATCAGAACAGTAATATACAAATAGTAGACTATGATATGTCAACAATTAATTATTTAGTTAAACCCCAAAATGTTGGAACTAAAGACCCAGAAACAACTGAGAATTCGGATATTTTTGCTTCAAATGAAAACAAAAATTAAAAAGATCTTTCTGGTGTAAAATAATTTCTTGCTTCAATATGTAAAAACACTTTCAAAAGCGTAAGATCATGTTTCTTTATATGTCCATCTTGCAAATTAAAAGCGGAATTAACGCCATTCGATCAAACTAAACTTGATCAAAATCAACATGAAAGAGCGCATTGAATTGTTCAGGCGACGTTTCCTAACCATTAATTTTTCTCATTTGTTATCAGTTCATCTGCGATCGACTGGGAAAAAGGATTGCGAAATGTCCAAGAAGATAGAAAATTTAATTAAAGACGGAAAGAAAAAGAAAAGCCTGTCACTGCTGATTTGATGTGCATAAACTGTGACCAACTGATGTGTTGCCAATGTCGTCTGGCTCATGTTCAGTTCCAACTTTTTCAGTCACACAACATAATTGACGTAATTTCTGGTGAAAGCAAAAGTTTATTTTCTCTTTCTTTTCGACGTTAGCAGCATGCAGCAAATACCGATGTACAAAACCAGGAATCAAAGTAAAACTCACTTAGAACAATTGTTTTGTTCAAAATGACAAGTTACATTTTGTTCACAATGTATCATATGTGTCCGCTATAAAACGATCAACAATCCGGCTCCCAAACAGCAGAAAACGAGTGACGGCATGGATAAATATTGAGTAAATGCAACAAAAACTGAAATTTATCGATACACTGGAAAATTTGATAAAATTAAGGCAATGTTCACAAAAAATATTAATTTGATAGAAGTTCAACTAAAGGAATGTTTTGGAATCGAAGAAAATTATGTTGCGAAGAACGGTAAAAAAAATAAAATAAAATTCACATAGATATATTGAAAAAAATTATCAAATTGTGGCATTACATCAGAGTCTCTTGATAAACAAATTCCTACCATTAATCAAGATTTCATAAAAGCTTTCACGCTTGTCAAAGGAAACGAAGACACAGACAGTTATACTTACGGTGATAGTTTTAACTATGGAGATACGTTGCTTTGCTGGAAAAGTGCCTTTCTGTTACACTGGAAAACAAGAAAAAAAGTTGCAGGAACGAAAACATTTAATATGTAAAAAGTTACAAACTGAATAGAGAAAGTGTCCAAAATGGTTGACGCATGTTGAAGTTGAACGTGATTTCTGAAATGTTATCAGATGGAAAATCGTAGAAAGTATGTGCGTTGTCAGGAAGCTGATATCATATTCAGAGTGAATGCATAGTATAGTCTGAATGTATATGTGTCTACGAAGTGTGCACGTGTCTTCAGGGTGAATTGCTGTTACCCGACGCTGTTGTTGTTTAAAGGCTTGTTTTAATTCCAATGCTCCGCGTAGTTCAGTGAGTCGAAATGCCTACTTGAGTAGTGTATTGTAGAATGCATGCGCATTTATATTGGAGTGAGAACGTCGTGGCGGAGTTGAAAAATTTGCTTATTAATGATAACTAAGTAATATTTAGGGAATATCGTCAGCAAATTTTTATGTGAAAGTTGCATCTTGTAGAATGTATTTCAGGACAGTTAGTCGTCCGAAGAATATTTCACACTTAATCTCTTCACCGTAGAAAAATTTTGTACATTAAAGGCATGGTAAGCAATGTTGAAATGTTGACAAGCAGTGGTATGAAATGTCGCACGTGGTGTAGAATATATGAAAAGTTCATGGAAGTTTTGAATATTGTCCTTGTGAACTGAAAAGAAAAGGTGCCGGAAGTGTGGTTGATATGCGTGATTCAATGAAATGTACTTGTGCTGTCTTCAGGCTGCTGTATATTTTTCTCTAGTGGGTCAGAGTCGGAGCACATCCTGGAAGAAACGTCGGTAGTGTTCAGAGTTTGCTATTAAAATTTGTCTTTTTCCAATGCTCCACGTTGAATTGGCTTTGTCGCCTCGTCATACTGTTTCCCGACCGTAGTTTTGTTTGAAAAAGAGCTTGTTTGTTTGAGCGTGGATAAAGTTGGCGCACAAAATTTAATAGAAGCAGCGTTGTGGCAAAGTTGAGCTGATGTAGAATTTCTACCGAATGTCGAATGATGTTTCAGAGAATTTGCTATTATTGTCGATTGAATATCGTACTTGCAAATTCTTGGTGTGTTCAAGTTGTATCGTTGCAGAACGAAGATAAAGGACAATGATTCGCCTTTTCAAATGTGTCACACTTTATCTATTTCAGTCCAGAAGAGGTGAGTGTTAATTAGTTGAAAATGGCATTGCGTTTTCCCTTTGGTAAGCCGGGTGAAATTGAGTCAAACGTCGCCGAGAGAAAGAAAGGGTCAAGCAAATAGAAGGAATGTTGTATGACTCGTGTCATAGTAGTGGTAGTGTAACAGAGAGAGGTTGACGCACACACCCACATGAATGCACACACGCAAATATAACGTTTATTGATTGAAAATGGAAAACACGATCTTCCGTGAAGTTACAAACTCTATCAGCGCTATTAATAGGAAATAATCTAGAACAATATATGAAACCTAAGACGGCTAATGGATAAAGAGTGAATTTCAAATCGGGTTGGCGAAGACTTGTTTATAAACAAATGCAAAGGGCAGGAGGCGATGTTTAATTTGGGTCATTAAAAAAAAATTAGACGAAAATAATATTTTTGATAAAAACATATTGAAGTAAATTGGACCGGGGAGGTAAGATCAGTGTATATTTACCGTTAGCGAAATCAAATCTTAACATAAGTTGTATCCGCTGAATTTGGTCATCGAAAAGTCAATTGGAATAAACGACTTAATTTTATCCACTAAGAGATTTGAAATAGATCTGAGTAAACAACAGAAGCTTTGCAAATACACGTGATTATGGCGACACTCATGTTAAGCGCGTGAGCGGCCTGGCTTATAACCTTCGGTTGCTATATTAACTCGAGATTTTTCTAATAAGGCAGTAGGGAGAGAATTCTCGAAGAGACGGCAGAGAATTCTCGAAGAGGTGGGAGAGACTGCGATTGGTCGGCACATCGTCGTCGCAGCATGCCGTCACGTGCATGGGCACCCGCAGGCGACCGTTACGGGTCGCGGTGTCACAAGGTCGACGAGAAAGGCTGATGTGAAGGGCCTACGAGTAAGGCCGATGAGAAAGACAGACAGAAGAAGCCAGACGAAAGAGACAGTCGTCGAGAGAGTCGGGAGACTCTCGTCGCAATGAGAGACGAGTGAGAGATAAGGACTTCAAGAAATATCATTGTCGTTGTAGCAGTCGCATTGAAAAGCCGCTGAAACTAACGTTTGTCTTTTACGACAACAAACTGAAAAGCTACAATTCCACGTAGGGCTGGAATTACGAGCCACACACCCTCCCAAGTCGATTGGAGCGAGTTAATCACACACACACACAGCTCTCTCTGTTGGAAAATTGGTAGAGGAGTAGTCCTCTTTTCTTATGTTAATTGCTTTTCTATCCTTTCTGTAATCTTTTCTACTGTTGTTGTTTCCTTATATAAAATACATCAATATTTTACCCATTGTTGTTCGGCTTCTGCCGAATATTATAGATATTATTTCCTTTTTTCGCCACATTCTAATTTTCCTGCCGCCCACACTCACAACCGTGCCTACATCCCCAATCGACCGTGAGCGTATGGACAACACCCCGTTTACTGGATCTAAAAACTAACACAACGTGGGCAGCGAGCGGGACTTGACCAGTTGACCGGTCAAAATAATCTACGGGTAATCAGGGGGCGTACGGCCAGTTACCCCTAAGTTCGGTTCGGACCGAGTGGGTGCCTCAACCCAAAATGGAAGACGCCGGAGATTGAGGGGCTGAAGGGACGGAGTGGTAGAGTAGTAGTAGTCATTCTAGTGGCGATTAAGTCTTCCTGCAGATCTACATGAATGGATTCTTTCCATCCAAAAGAAGCAGTTTATTTATGGCTTATCAGATCAGGAGATGGTGCACTTGGCTTACGACGCCGCAGCGAGGCAGGTGTCTAAGCTTATAGGGGCATGGTACAAAGAAAACCCAACCTCGACATGGACAGAGCTTAAATCCGCTCTGGTACGCAAGTGAGCGTACAGCCATTGAGGCAGTCAGGAAACTATTCCGGCTGCAGCAACAAGAAGGAGAGATAAATGAAGAATTGGGAGAAAGGATCGCAGGGCTAGTTTGGGTTGGTGAACCCCCCCGGCGTATTTAGTCAATTGATGTCCATCGTGCTAAATGGCACGGAGGCCTTTGCCATGGCATATCTGGATGACATTATAGTGTTGGCTACTCGGAACAGCGGCCCTATTCAGGCCTTGTTGGCCGATGTATATGTAGATGCACTAAGCGACAGGGACTTGAGGGGCGATGTTCTGAAGGGAGGACCGACCTCCCTGACCGCAGCCATAGAAGCGACTCGGGCCAGCGAGCGGCTCTGGGATAGGATAAGAAGCGGTATAGGAAGGAGCCACCGGGGGGGGGGGCAAGGTAATAGTAAAAAGGAAGGATCGGGAGCGGATCCGGATAAGGGAACCAAAGGAGGAGGCAGAAGAAGACTGGGAGGAGGAGGCTGACCCCAATAGGAAGGCCTGGGATTTGCGTTATGAGTTTTTCAAGCCCACACCGGGCCGATATGGGCTGGTTTGTTGGACTTGCAAATACAGTGGGCATCGGGCCCCCGACTACCCGACAAACTATGGAGGCGATCCGAGATCTCTGGGGCCAAACTGTACGACTTGTGGCGAGTTCGGGCATAAGGCTTAATGGTGTACGATGGAAGGGGACCGCAAACTAGGGATAAAGCGAGTTAATACGATGGTGCCTCCTCCCAAAAAGGAAAGGGGCCCGGGAAACGCCAATGGGTCGCCTGTGAAAAAGTAAGAGGCAGGGTGGCCCCAGTGAGAGTAAGACCTCTGAGATGCTGGACATGTGGCATGGTCGGACACTTTTCGGCCAGTTGTAAGGAGCGGTAGTGTTGGTACTGTGGAGGAGTGGGTCACCTGAGACGTACCTGTCCTCGCAGGAAGAAGATGGACTACGCAGAACGGAATAACCCTACCTCGAATGGAAGGGAGAAACAGGCTGCTAGTTCGAGAAAGAGAGTCATCTGAGCTCTACCCCACCAGGAGGGCCCCTAGACAGAAATCACCCCCCCCCCCCAGAAAAAAGCGAACTCCTTTTGCCGGCTCCCATGTCTCGGTTGACGAGAAGACAAGGAAAAAGTGGAGAACATACGGGAAGGATGAAGGCACAGGTATACCGTTTGCTGAAGGAAGGGCCAGACTTCACCTGTGATGTGTTGTTGGGAAACAAAAAGGTGAAGACCCTTGTCGATACGGAAGCTTCAGTGTCGCTGGTTACCTCCAGGGTTTTTAGGCAGTTGGGACTGAAGACAAAGCTTAGTCCTGTCGATCTACTAATAAGTCAGGCTGATAGTAGCAGGATGAGAATAGAGGGGATAACGTGGCGACCTTTCCAGTTGGCAAGAATCAGAGGTAAGCTTAAGGCTTATGCGGCACCAGATTTGTGTGGTGAATTAATTGGGGGTGGGCAACTGGCTTAAGCAGAATAAGGTACAGATCAGTTTTGACTCCGCCACCCTAACAGTAGATGGAGTAGAGATACCGCTGGGAGAGGATAATTATGAACAATTGTTAGTGGTGGCCCAAACAGATACAAAGCTCCCGCCTAGGACCACTGTATCTGGGAAAGGCCAAATTGTAACAGAGGGAGTTCTGAACAACGACCTGTATCAAGTGGTCCCTACTGGTAACGAACGAGAGATAACCGTATGCGATTCGTTAGTGAAGGGGTCAAGGGCCGTTCCATTACTGTTAACCAATACTGCCAATAAAACTATTAAAATAAAGCAGGGAGAGGAGCTGGAACAGGCGTGCCCAGTGAGAGAAGTCGAACAGGTGAGAGTATGGAATAAGAATAGGCCTAGAGAGAAGACAGGTAGCGAGGAAATAAAGGAGGAGAATATAATAAACCCCGAACATTATAGGAGAAAATTGAGCGGGTTGCTGAACAGTAATCGAGAAGTAATAGCCATTACTGACAAAGAATTGGGACAGACAGAAACAGTAGAAATGAAGATAGACACGGGTGACCACCCACCTATTAAGTTGAAGCCGTATAGAACCCCAATCCACAAAAGAAAATTAGTAGAGGACGCAGTAAATGAAATGATGGAATCAGGGATAATCGCGAGGTCCAAATCTCCCTGGAGTTTTCCCATAGTCATTGTGGAAAGAAAGATGGTGGGCATAGGTTTTGCGTGGACTTTCGTCAATTAAACGCCATTACGAGACCGCTTGCACAGCCACTTCCCTTGATTGATGATATTCTAGCTTTTTTGGTGAAGTCGAAATGTTTTTCCATCTTAGATTTGAGATCGGGGTATTGGCAGGTGGCTGTTGGCCGAAAGGACCAGGAAAAGACTGCCTTTACCTGTCACATGGGTCTCTTCAATTTCAGAGTTATGCCGTTTGGGTTGGCGAACGGGGCGTATTTAGTCAGTTGATGTCCATCGTGCTAAATGGAACGGAGGCCTTTGCATGGTTATATCTGGATGACATTATGGTGTTTTCAAAATCCCCGGAGGAACATTTTGAACATCTGCAGGAGGTAATCAACAGGTTAAAAGAACATGGACGAAAGCTGAAATTATCAAAGTGCCAGTTTATGAAAGAAGAGACGAAATACTTAGGGTTCATCATAAATAAAGAAGGGATAAAGACGGATCTAGACAAAGTAGAGGTTATAAGGGCCATGCTTGCACCTAAAACCGTAAGAGAGAACAGGGGATTTATTGGAGCCATCGGATATTATCGGAGGTTCATACCAGCCTTTAGTCGACTGGCTCTAAAAGCGTTAACTAAGAAGCATTCTAGGTTTAAGTGGACCGAGGATTGTCGGCGTGCGTTCGAGGCTCTAAAGGACCAGCTGACAGCTATACCCCTGTTGGCCTACCCAGACCTGAGTAAACCTATGGTGCTATACACGGATGCTAGTGATAAGTGCATCGGGGCGGTTCTTACATAATCATGTCCCGACAAGGATGGCCCAGTACCAGGTGTGCCTGAGGAAGTGCCGATTTATTTTCTGTCTCATCGACTCTCCGATACTCAGCAAAGGTGGCCAGTAATAGAGAAAGAGGCGTTTGCTATCCTGTATGCTGTGCAAAAGGTGGACTATTATTTGAGTGGGGCAGTGTTTACCATTCAAACAGACCACAAACCCCTCAAATATTTATTAGAGGCGGAGTGGACGAATTTCTTATTCGTCCACTCCGCCTCTAATAAATATTTGAGGGGTTTGTGGTCTGTTTGAATGGTAAACACTGCCCCACTCAATGGGCGTTGAAACTAAGTAGATATAACTGCAAGATAGAATACTTGGCATGGAAGGATAATACCTGTACTGACCTGTTATCGAGGATTCCGAAGCAACTAGAGACGGAATCTGTCAAGTTAGAGCCGGGTGTGGATGATAAGGCATTCCAAATTAATGTGATCAACTCACAGGCACCGAGGGAAGGACTTGGTTGGGAGGATCAGGAAACGAGGGAGACGGAGATTATTTCCAACCCCCACTGGAGAGACATTATTAAGCAAAGCCAAGAGGATAGAGAGATAGCAGCTATCAGATCCAAGGTAGAGGCAGGACGTACCTCCAAATATATGGTGCACGATGGAGTGTTGCATTACCTTGCAGGTAGAGATGAGGAAATAAGTCCAAAAATAGTGATACCTGAGAAGTTGAGAGCCGAAGTTCTGGATCAGTGTCATAGGAAGTTGGGACACATGGGAATTGATAAGACATGTCGATTAATAATGAGGAATTATTATTGGCCTGGGTTGTTTAAAGATGTTGTGAACCATGTAGGAAAATGCGTAACATGCGAAGTACAGAGTCGAAGGAGTAGGGAAGCCCCCGTATTAGAAACGGATGTCCCAAAGTACCCATTTCAGAAAGTAAGCATGGACATTTCCGGGCCCTATGGGGAAACTATAGTGAGTTTTGTGGACTGGCTAACGAATTGGCCTGAGGCATTTGCCATACCGGATAAGACGGCACAGACGGTGTCAGAGATAGTGCTGAACGAAATATTCCCCAGATATGGGGCCCCTGAACAATTGGTTACCGATAATGGACCGGAGAACGTAAACCAAATTATGAGGGAGACGTTGAGGGAATTGAACATACATCATATAACCACCTCCCCATATCATCCCCAAAGTAATGCGAAAGTGGAAAGATTTCATAAAACCCTCGCTGATGCGTTAGCTAAACTAGCTGAGGATAATAGGGAGAATTGGGACTTATTCGTAACCCAAGCATTGGCGGCCCTGAAGTTCTCCATAAACGAGACGACAAAATTTTCCCCCTATTATTTAGTATATGGCCGGGATGTAGTCTTACCTATAAACAATCTATTGCGACCTAGGAGGAAGTATTTAGGGGAGGATCATCATTGAATAGTTCTAGAACAACAGCACAAAATGTTTACGCAGGTGAGGAGAAGGATTCGGAGAGCCCAGAAGAGGCGAAACGATAGGATAAACAAGGGCAGAGGAGAAGTCTCCTTCCAGATCGGGGATCCAGTATATTATAGAATGCATGTGAGAGAAGGTAAATTGGGCCAGAGATGGAGCCCATATTATAGAATAGTAGAGCAGACGGGTCCGGTTTCCTTTGTGATATGGGACCAAGTGACCGGGAAAGTAAAGAGAGTGCATGCGAATGATATCAAACTAGCGGAAATAGGGGAATGGGAAGGAGCCGAAACAAGAACTAAACAGAAAAGCCTGAGGCGAACTACGTTAGTAGAACCCGAAGACCTGGAGACGGAGAGTGAAAGCGAAGGGAGTGAAGAGATTGAAATTAGCCCAACTACCCTTCGAAGGCTGAGGGAGACAAAGCGGACCCCAGTGGGACCTTCTGAGGAGGCAGTAATTGACCCTAACCTTAGGGAAGAAGAGGAACTGAGTGAATGGGAAGAAGAGGATGAAATTCCGTTAGCACAATTGCAGAGTAAATTGCCGGCTGGAGAAGCGCCTAGTGTTAATGGGGAATTACCACTGAAATTGCGATTAAGAGGAGCGATGCAGCCCTAGCTCCAAGGTTAAGTGAAACTAGTACAATGGTTGTGCCGAATGAGCGACAGTCTGGGGCTGACCGGGTATTGTCCTCGGTGTTGTGGATTGTGTGGAAGGGCCCCCATGCATGCGCGGCACTGGTGGTGGTGTGTGTTGGCACTTGTTGAGTTGCTCTAAGATATAACCATCCAATCGAAACCAAATACAGGATGATTGAGTAAGACGAATTCTTCTCTCCATATGTTGCAGACATGGACGAGAGGAGGCTCACGGCACTGATGATGCTGGTTCTGGTAGCTTATACCTGGGAACACAGTGAGAATACTATATTTAAGAAGACGAGCGAAGTGGTTATAACTAGATCAAAGTGGTTGATAACGTTGGTAATAGACCTACGACCGTATGAGCAGTTGCTGGGACAGTTGAGGGTCGAGGTGGACAAACTAGATACAGCCAGGACACAAGTTGCAAGAGAATACTTGCAGACGCCGGTATACCATCGTATATTATACCCCGTAGCTCAAGAGTCATTAATACTTGAGAGACAATGGAAGGACATGAATTACTATTTGAAAGGAATAAAGTTGTTACGAACCAGGCAGAAGAGGACAGTACTACCTATAATGGGAAAGGCATTGAACGTGCTGTTTGGTACAGTCTCCGAAGGCGAAGTGAAGGTAATTAAGTGGAAATTAAAAGTGGTAGAGCAGGAGCAACAAGCCATAGCTCAGTTGGTTAGAGAAAGTGTATCCATACTAAACGTCACTAGGCTGGAATTAGTTAAAAATAGAGGAAGTATTAATTGGTTAATTTCGCACCTACAAGTAGAAGTGTTAAATGTAACTACGTCTATAACCACAGGGTTACAGGAGTTAGAAGGTTTCTTGCAAAGATATTTTCAATTATTGGCTATAATGAGTAAGGTACGCCAGACAAGTCGTTCCTTAACGGTATTGTTGGAGCATGTGAGAGCACAATTAGACATGCTGTCGCTGGGACACCTGTCTCCGAGTATAATAACTCCGGAACGATTGAGAGAAGTACTGCTAGAGATACAAGCCAAGCTACTCCATCACCTTCGATTACCGGTAGACCCCACCCTGAAGCTATGGGAATATTATAGCGCCTTGGGATGTACTACCTTGCTGGAGGATGATAAATTACTAGTACTTGTGTCAGTACCATTGCTGGACTGTGGTAGTACCTTTGAAATTTAACAGGTGATGAATCCCTCCCTTCCCTATCCAAAGCTAGAGCCGAAGATAAGAGCAGTAGCTAGGTACAAAGTGGAGACGGAATTTGTCGCCCTTAATCTGGCCAGGACGAAGTTTATGCTCTTAACAAAGGGAGAAGCAAAAAGATGCAAGAATGACGCCTTAAATACCTGTGGGTCTGTGAGTCCAATCTATGTGACAGGTAGCCACGATTTGTGCGTACTAGATTTGTAAGAAAAATAAGAAGGGAATTAGGGTTTGGGCGGTAGCCATACAAGAAGGGATTGAATTATCTAAGGTGTGTGCAGGGGGAGCCCACTACTACAATAAGGGTTACCCCCCTTGTTTTTGTAGAGCTACCCCTCGGCTGTGGAGCTCATGGTCCATCTATCTCCTTACTCTCCTACTACCGTGTAGAAGAGACATTTGAAGAGAATGAGGCCTTATTAGGGCTAGTAAGAACGAATGCCAGTAAATGGGCGGAATTGTGGGAGCCCATTATTGGGGGGATTCCTAAGATGTCCCTAGAAAAGATGCCAGCGTTGTTAAAGCCAATCGATAAGATTGATCTTGGACGATTGAAGTCACAGTTAGATAATATAGATATACCGAGTCCTATCAGGAGAGAGAACTGGCCGACCGTTGGGGCAATTATATTACTAATGGCCGTAGCCTTCCTATTTTGGCGGTGGATGGAGAGACGTACGATATCGTTGACCGGGCAGAAAAATTGGCAGGGCAGTGCAGAGGTGACTAAGGGATTCCAGTTAGTGCACTTTACCAAGGTAGGTCCGACCAGAGTGCATCAGAACCCCTAACAGATATTGGAACAGAATCCACGATTGTCGTGGAAGAACCTGAGCCGTCGAGAGATCCGGCAAAGCCTGTTGTGAAGGTGAGACGAGACCGGACGGACAGATCCACGAAATAAAATTGAATTTTTTGTTTTATCTCTGGAAAAAAGAAACGATTGCGATAATTGTTGTGACTATCTTCGAACTGAAAAAAAAAACATGTTGAATTATTTTTTTTGTGATTATCTTGTGAATATCTTAAAAAGAAAAAAAAAGACGATTGTGATTATCTTTGTGACTATCTTTGAACTGAACAAAAAAAAACAAAAACGAATGAACTAGAGGAAAAGGTTCCATGACACGAGGTTGCTGGACCCGTGAACTTTTACTTAAAAGGGGCCAGATGAACCATATGGAGAACTGAAAACTGTACCTTTGCATGCTGGAAATAATTCTTTTTTTTTTGTTTTTGTTTGGAGTTCGGGTTGGGCTGTGCGACTTGGAGCATGTCCCAGGTGGCTCGTCGTAAGAGCAGGGTTAGGGTTAGGGTTTCTCGCACCCGACAATATGAAACTCATGTGTCATTTACTGGTAAATGACAGATGGGTAGGGGAGGGATGTAACAGAGAGAGAGAGAGGTAAGGTCAGTGTATGTTTACCGCTAGCGAAATCTAATCTAAACATAAGTTGTATCCGTTGAATTTGGTCATCGAAAAGACAATTGGAATGAACGACTTAATTTTATCCACTAAGAGATTTGAAATAGATCTGAGTAAGCAACAGAAACTTTGCAAATACACCTGATTATGGTGACAGTCATGTTAAGCGCGTGAGTGGCCTGGCTTATAACCTTCGGTTGCTATATTAACTCGAGATTTTGTTAATAAAGCAGTAGGGAGAGAATTCTCAAAGAGACGGGAGAGAATTCTCGAAGAGGTGGGAGAGACTGCGATTGGTCGGCATATCGTCGTCGCAGCATGCCGTCACGTGCATGGGCACCCGCAGGCGACCGTTACGGGTCGCGGAGCTACAAGGCCGACGAGAAAGGCTGATGAGAAAGGCCGACGAGTAAGGCCGATGAGAAAGACAGACAGAAGAGGCCAGACGAAAGAGACAGTCGTCGAGAGAGTCGGGAGAGAATTCTCGAAGAGACGAAATAGACTGTCGTCGAGAGAGTAGAGAGACTCTCGTCGCAATGAGAGATGGGTCAGAGATAAGGACTTCAAGAAATATCATCGTCGTTGTAGCAGTCGCATTGAAAAGCCGCTGAAACTAACGTTTGTCTTTTACGACAACAAACTGAAAAGCTACAATTCCACGTAGGGCTGGAATTACGAGCCACACACCCTCCCAAGTCGATTGGAACGAGTTAATCACACACACACACACCTCTCTCTGTTGGAAAATTGGTAGAGGAGTAGTCCTCTTTTCTTATGTTAATTGATTTTCTATCCTTTCTGTAATCTTTTCTACTGTTGTTGTTTCCTTATATAAAATACATCAATATTTTACCCATTGTTGTTCGGCTTCTGCCGAATATTATAGATATTATTTCCTTTTTTCGCCACATTCTAATTTTCCTGCCGCCCACACTCACAACCGTGCCTACATCCCCAATCGACCGTGAGCGTATGGACAACACCCCGTTTACTGGATCTAAAAACTAACACAACGTGGGCAGCGAGCGGGACTTGACCAGTTGACCGGTCAAAATAATCTACGGGTAATCAGGGGGCGTACGGCCAGTTACCCCTAAGTTCGGTTCGGACCGAGTGGGTGCCTCAACCCAAAGAGGAAGACGCCGGAGATTGAGGGGCTGAAGGGACGCAGTGGTAGAGTAGTAGTAGTCATTCTAGTGGCGATTAAGTCTTCTCTGATTTCCCACGTGTTGTAGAAAAATTCTATTTGCCGCGCTGGAGAAATGTGTTTAGTATAGACATATTGTAGCGAATTAAAATTGTGATTTTGCACTTTCATCTAGTCTAACCACAAATATTGTTACTGTATAAATTTTATTTTTTGGGGTGGGGATTAATAGTGTCCGGCGTGTGTAGTAGGAATTTTTCAATGTTTTTCCTGACTGGCTCTCGTTTGGAAAGTGTGTGTAAATGTGAGTTTGTACATATATACAGTCTTGTTTCTGTTAGAAGGAGTTAACAACAACAAAAATCACTTCGGGAAGTCACCAATCTGTTGCGGACCGTTTGGGTTTAAGTGTTGTTAAATTAGGAAACCGTGCGTTTATTCCTGATAGAAGGTCCACTACAAGAACATGGCGGACTGAGATTGAATTCACCATAAAGAAGTGTAAAGAAAACCAACAAGACCGACATATATATATATATATATATATATATATATATATATATATATATATATATATATATATATATAAAGAAATATATGTATTAAACAACAAAATTTACAATGGACAAAAACATTAACATTTGTGTTAGTGTGTGAACGTAAAGAGTTTATATTTTGATGAATATTCATACGTACGCGTATGTGTGTGCATGTTTCATGGCGTTTTCCCACAAGTGGGCAAAAACGCAGATCTCTGCGAGAGATCACATTTTAAAATGTGTCCGCTGAAGTGCAAAGTAAAAAGAGAATGAGGCAAGAAGTCGCCCAGTATTTATAGTGTAGGGAGAGTGTGCCCTAGTGAAATATTTGGACAATTAAGGAGGAGTTAACTCAAACTAGCTATTGTAACGGTTTGCAATATTCGATCATATAGAGATTGAATTTTCAAATTTGTTTATCTAACTGCTTCTTTATTTTTATTAAATTAAAAATTTTTTCAAAAATGATTTAAAATAGGAAAACAGTCAGGTGAAAGAAATCGAATGCTTACCTCCAAATTGAAGATAAATCTACCAATGTCACACCTCATATTATAAAACTTCAATCAATTGAAAATTATCGGAAAGTTACATACGCACACAATACGAGGGTGATTTCGAAAATTAGAGTTCCTATTTTATCATATTTACGGAAGATTTCAAAAGTGGATGTTGGTGATATAGCAGCAGAGGTTAGAAATTCCTGCTATAAAACTTTTAAAAACATTTTTGGTGGGGGAGCTTATTACAAAAGGACAGTCAGGCAAAATTGTCTTACCTACAAAATAGGATCATGTTATGGAATTTCTTCATATGTAAACATTTTACCCATTTTTATTTATCGATGTTTGCTTAACGTTTATGGAGATCAAGAAGTGTACATGAGCACAGCATTTCAGCTATGGTAACCGGCCGATTAGAGATGTACAACACGGACCTTTTCTTGACAACGTCATCGCTGCTGTGAAAAAGAAGAAAATTCTGTTTTATGGCTGAAGACCTGTTCTATTATCTAATGGTGTTATTGTGCTCTCTGTATCTACTGTAATTTCCGCCGAAACAAATAGGACTAATTACTCTCGGAGTATACTTCATATATATATATATATATATATATATATATATATATATATGTGTGTGTGTGTGTGTGTGTGTGTGTGTGTGTGTGTGTGTGTGTGTGTGTGTGTGTGTGAGTGGAAGGATTTTTCAATAACTTCACTGGGTCATATATAGTTATTAGCTGAATATAAACAGAAATTGGCACGGCATATACGAGAGTAAATAAAAAATTACCCACACCTTCGTCATAACATCTTTCGGTTTGTCACACTGTCTTCTGTCCATGCGTGCTTATCTTTGGTACTATTGTGGTTACGTGATCGAAGTTTGAGCTTGATCATGCAAGTGTTCTTGTTGCTGTTACAGTGTAAACATGGCCCCACCGCTAGTAGTGTCTCCAAGAAGGAATAAAGAGGGGTGATCCGATTTCTCTGCTCAGAAGGTCTATCAGTGGCTGAAATTCATCAGAGGCTTTTAACATTGCACTACCGCGTAGAAGTGTGTATGGGTAGATCGAGAAGTTTAAAAGTGACCGGACAAGAGTGACGCTCGATGAAGGAGAAAAACGCCCGTCAATCTCCACCACTGATGAGAAGATTCAGCAAGCTCGAGAGATGGTAATGGTGAACCGGTTAGTTATCATCGATGTGATAGTATGTTCTCTGCAGATTAGTCATATTTTTGCCTATCAAATCATCCACAACGAGCTCGGCTTCCATGACTTCTGTGCGAGATTGTGTCACAGCTTACTGCATAGCACAAGCGCAAACGTGTTAGGTCTGCCAACGTTTAAGTAATGAAGGCGAAGAATTTATGAGCAGAATAATCACAGGAGATGAAGCATGAATCCGTTATTGTAAGCCAGAATATGGAACGGAAACATCTTGGCTCGCCTGGGATTAAGAAATTCACGACCCAATCTTAAACGGGAAGGGTGATACTAACCATATTTTGGGACTGGAAGACTACCTGGAAAAAGAGTATACGATCAACAGTGCAAGATACAGTGCTTTGCTTGTCAACAACCTGAAGCCAGCAATTCGCGCCAAACGCCGAAGTATATTGTTGAAGAAAATTTTGTTGATGCATAACAATGCAAGTCTACATGCGGCCGGTCAGGCTGGAAACCATTAATCAATTGGATTTTGAGGAACACCCTGTCTATAGGCCACATCTAGCACGTTCCAACTATCATCTCTTTGAACCACTCAAAGATACTTTACGAAGTCGTCGATTTCCGTCGATAAAAAAAGTACAGGAAACGTTGTATGGTTGGGCGACCAACAGAAAACCTTCTTCTTGGAGGGTATACGCAAGCTTGTGGACCGCTGGACCAAATGAGTGGAAAAGGAAGGAAAAATGACAGACTTGCTTAATCCCTATTTTTTTGTGTAAATAAACTGAAAAAGTAACAGTGCGGATAATTTTTTATTTCTCTCTATTGGATTATTATATTCAACACTGAAATATAGGCACTAACAATGACAATGCTGAATAATGAATATTTATTCTATAAAATAAATCCTATGTTTACATTGTTACAGATTTACTCATGTACCTTCACATACATAATATATATATATATATATATATATATATATATATATATATATTGTGTATATTTCGGCAGCAATTTTTCATTAATGCATGTTTCATTAAATAATATAGACAGGTTTTGTCTATTTATTTTAAGTACGATCCTTCCCTATTGTCTGATAAGCTTAATCACATTATCATTGAAAGACGAAAGGAAAACACCATATTCATACATGTTTAAATCCAATCTAAGCTTTCAAAGATGACAATTTCAATAAATCAAACAATACACAGACGAAACTAAAATGATAGTCTGCCCTTGCTGCTTGAATAAGCTCAAAGTAACGACAAACTCGTATTTACGAGACGATGGATTAAATAATATTTATGCATTTAGTTTGTGGTCTCGGAGGAAGCTTTCCTTAAAGGAGAGGGCGGAAGTATGTGTTTCCTGATTCTCCTTTACCGACTCTCTGCCGTCTGCCACAATAATTTCATTAGTAAGGCTCTTTTCTTTTTCTCCTTCTTGTGGGGAGGCAAGGCTGCTAGGTTATCTCGGGAGATCTGTTGCCTCCACCCTTCTGAAGGCCGTCTGGGTAATGCCTATCATTGATATTCGTCAATATATGCTTCGCATCGCGTTCCTAGATCGAATGTGTCGCGATTCGGATGAGGAGGGCGCCTTCTGGAAGGAAGACGCCCGTAAGAATTTCCATTCCCTGAGAAGTATGTACTCGTGCGAGGAGGAGGCCAGCCGTTTACCACGAGCCGAGTGCTTCTTCTATCGTGAATGCCGCCTTGCTTTGAAACGACTCTTGCGGGCGTCGGGTGGACACTCCAACGTCTAGTTTTTGTCTCGTAGGGCATTGTATCAAGTGTTAGTTAGGGGTGCTGTTCGTGATGAGTTGATTGACGAGCTCGGTCTTACGAAGCAGGAGGCTCGCTCAATATGGCCTTGGGTGCCCGGATTGAACTGTTTCAATAACGATGAGGCATTACTCACCTGGTTGATGATTCGTGGGGCCCTCTGGGTCACCAAAAGACTTTGTTCAACGGCTTTGGAGAAATCTCCAAACGGCTGGTGCTGTGGTTATGAGGTCGAGACCCTGGGTCACGTCTTCTTTCATTCGTAGTGCCATAGGGAAAGTTTATTGAAACTCACATAGTTCTTTGTCCTTGAGGCCAGTTCTGTTTGTAGCAATGTGGTGTCGCCGATGAGCAAGGATGAACACTTTGTGTTCTTGTGCTTACTAGGTGTTATGAGAGTCGTGATTTGGACGACGCGTCAGAAGGGATTCTATGGAGGCGAGGAGTTCACTTCTTTCCAACCGATCTTGTTCTTTAAGCATCATTAAACTTTCCAACTTCTCGAGTTAAATGTCAGAAAATCAATGTTTTCACAATAAAATCATACTGCTATCATTTTCAGTATAGTTATCATTAATAATTATTACTGAGAAAAATCAATTTTCGTATATGTTTCCCGCTTCTTTGTAATATTTACTTAAATGAGATAGTTTTGTTATATTCATGACTTCCGCCAATGTTCTTAATATTCAGTATCCTTTTCTCTTGTTATTTAAAAAAATAGCCTTTTCAAATCAATCTTGCTTGTAAAATTTCACAGATCTCTTTTTCTGACTTAAAGCCATTTTCTTGTTCTTTTCGATGTTTTTAATCTCTTTTATTTTTTTTTATCACTATTCAACTTTTTAACGTTGTTTTTCCATCACTCAGTGAGTGTGCAATATCTTTTTTTCTTTTGAGCTTATATCTTTCTTATGACCTATGGTATTTTATATATGTGTATTTTAAAATAAATGCAAATATAAATACTATTACATGTCATTTACAATATAATGAACAAACGAACTGTTAGATAAAAATCTTATACCAAAAAGTGAGTTCTTTTAAATATTTCTAATAAGATAATATTCACAAAATTTTACTACCACTGTCTTACATCATAAAATCTGATACTGTCATGGCACTTCGACGTGGTGTAATGGTTAGCAAGCTTGTCTCGCTATATCACTTACGACTGAGTAGTTGGTAGTCCTCACTGGGTGCCCCATACTTTAGTCCTTGTGTCTCATCTAATCTACGCTTGGAAAAACGCTAGTTAAACTACAATTATCTACATATTCATTCTTTTATCTATCAGAATTGAATTTAAAAATAAACTGCAATTTAACAGTCTGCCTACCTTTGTATACTGCATTTTTTCAAAAGAATTTGGATGCCAGCAACGTTTTGTTGAATTTGTGACGCAAATGACTTGTTTAGTAAAGTTTTAAAATGCATAGTTGAATTCGATCATTATAAATCATCATTCTTTTTCGTTTTTGCATTTTTATAAGAGAGCTTCATATTTCACGTTTAACTATTCAAGGAAAACACTTTACTTAAAACTTACTTTTGTTAGTTGGTAATTACTCGTACATTTAATTTTAAACGGCTGTAAGATGCCTTCAGCAGTAAAAAGAGATCGGGAGTTGCTTCAGTTATCGTAAGTCACACTAATTAACCAGATATTTTCACTGATAAAAACAGTAAAGTAACATGTCCGTATCGGCTGAAATGCTATGTTTTCGCTCGAATTCCTTGTTCATGAGAAAATTGAATAATATATTTTTAAAAAGCTTGAAAATTTAACATTTTACAGTTTGCAGATATAATTTTCCATCATTGGTGAATTTGCTTTTTTACATTTCACAAGGACACATATTTCTGTCATATATTTTATTATATCCTCATTTTGTCAACAAATTTGAACTAAAAGAACAAAAGTATGAACTTTTTGCACAAAAGTAGAGACTATAACCGCACACAGATGCTGCAATTGGTTTAGTGCAATTGCCAAATAGGGTCAGGAATTTGACAAACAGCTTGTGGATGATTAATGTTGGATGAAGCTTGCATTCACTTTTCTTTCATCTGTTACACACAAGATCCAGGCCTTAAAACTTTTATCTTGTAATTTAACCTAAAAGTAAAAAAGAAAATATACATTATGGAAACGCTTACTTTATAAGATAAATTAGCACTGATTTTTAAAAAAATAATCATTATTAAAGAGATATATATGATTTCCCATAAAAAAGACGCAAAAATCACATTTTTTATACGTTCAAAACATTTTTAAGGAGCAATACTTCCTCTATTAACTATATTATTATTTGATTAATCCCAATAGAGATGAAAGCGTCAAAGTAAAATTCTGTGGCTTCCAAATCAGGTCGAGATATATTCATCATAAAGTAAATTTGAAAGATAGTGAATTTCGTTGTTCCAGACTGAAACTGAAACTAAAAAATAAAACGGATCCAAGAGTTGATTGGGAAAAGAGAAGGAAACAATACATATGTTTTAAATTACATAGAACAAAATTATTTAGAGAGAGTGTGAGAATATATGATTATTCAAATTCATCGACAAAATATTACAGGCTATAAAAAGATCAGCAGAGGAATAAATTCAAATATTTAAAAGACACTGAATTCAACAATATCGATAGAAAGATTCAAAGATAATTTTATAGATAAGTAAATGGAAAAAAGAATAATGGAATGCAACTGAAATAAAAAAAAATTCGATGAGAGAGCAAATTTTGAGAATGCAGGAAATAATACAATAGAAAGAAGTAGAGGTTTTGAGCAAACTGAAAAAAAGAAGCGTGTGAGGCGGACAGAATAATGAAATAATATTAGATACCTTAAGAAAAATTATAAACTCGAAGACCACGAGGAAATTCAAGATATTATTTAGCATGCCCAAAGGACTAATCCACGAATTACACAAATAAACAAATAATTCTCGAATGGTTGAGGAAGAGAATATTCCCAAAAGATATTCCAAAGTGAACCAGTGTAATTAATTACAATCTCATTATGTAACTTCGTATGACGCATAAAATCTTATCGGAACAACTTGCCGAAAAAAATACTATTTGGGAGAAGAATGCAAAACAAAAGGAATGCAGAAAAGAAACCCGAAAACAAATAATTTATAATTAATCGGTCAAAATATACTATAAACTAGACAATCAAAAGGTTTTGCTTGTTAGAACACCTGAATATGCTAAAAAAATTAATAACAGGTACTGAAGTTCATAATAAATGCAATAAAAAGTGGGAAATGAAAATCTTTTAAATATATGATATTTTTATAACGGTGATGTGATTTGATGTAATGTTCCTCTTCATCACTTGCCGACGGTACCGTTCTTGCTGCCCGCAGTTCTTACGTGCCTCTCAAAGCTGCTCGAAAATTCTCATATTGCTGGTATACTTTTGCTTCCAAGAAAAATCAATTAATTTACAGTCAACAGTTTGAGTCTCACATCTACGGTAACACCCAGTATGTTAGTTTTGACCGCAACAAATGCCGCATTTGTATCTGCTCGCAATAATTGCAATCGTGTTCTGAAAGTTTTTGTTTACTGATAAAATGAGGCAGCTTATAGGCTCTAAGACGTTTGGCTATCGTGACTACTAGCGGCTCTGTAATAGGGTGTTAAATAATTATGTCTTTTATCCTTCTTCTCTTCGCTCAATGTGAGGTGTTAACATCTTTTGCTGATAAAGCAGAATGTTTTGCTCAAAAAATCTCTTCAAATTCTACCCTTGACTCATCTGGAGTATTTTTGCCTGACTGTTCACTTAGAACTAAGTTTCTATTAAGTGATATGCATATAACTCCGTCCATGGCTTCTACTATCATTACCAAACCGGATCCCTATAAAGCATGTGGACTTGATGGTAACTCTGCAATAGTCCTTAAGAAATGTGCTCCTGAAGTGGCTTCTGTTCTCTCTAAACTCTTAAATAAATGCCCTGTTGCTTATTTCTTTCCTGCTTGTTGGAAATCTTCTTCTGTAGTTCCAATCTTTAAAAACTCAGGCTGATTCTTTTAACTATCGGCCTATTAGCCTTCTACCTTTTTTTTTTTTGGTAATGAACTGGAGGCTCTAAGGAACATTACATCAAGCTTTAGGGAAGAATAGTGACTCTCGGACTGTTACTTCAGACTGTTGATTGGGATATCTCGAAAGGATTTGATAAGATTTGGCATTGCTGGTCGTCTTTATAAGTTGAAACGTTTTGGTATTTCTGGGAGAATTTTTTAACTGATTGAATCTTTCTACACCAAACCGCAAAAGGAAAGTTATTTAAAACAGTCATTATTCTAGATGTTTTTGTATTCATACATGTGTCCCCCATGGATCTATCTTTGGGCCTACTTTGTTCCTAATTTTCACAAACGACCTTTCTGATGTCATCAGTTCTCAATTCGGTATTTATGCTGATGATAACTATTTACTCCTGTCAAGTAAGTCTGGTCGGTTCGATGAAGTCAAATTGCCATTGATCTCAGAAATTATCTACAATCTGTTGTTATCTGATGCTTGTTAAGCCCCCAAAACGAAACTGCTCTCTTTATTGGTCTGAGAGAACTCTTCCATCAGCATGGTTGAGGTTAGCTTTCAGTAGAGTGACTCATTGTGCCTTCTCGGTTTCACGCTTCCGCTGATATCAAGTGGAAATATTATATTGAATCAGTTGCCAAGTCTGCAGCTAGGAAAGTTGGTTCACTGTGTAGTGTTAGATATTTTATCATTAGAAGCTATCTTACACATTAATAAATCTAACGTTCATCCATACTTTGAATAATGCTGCCAGATATGGTATAGTGCTTCTGCTATGTAATTAAAGATTCTTGACAAAAAAACAAAGAAGAATCCGCAATGTTATTGGTCCAGACCTAGTATATCAGCTTCAGTCAACTTAGTGGATTTATTACCGTGCATGGGGTGATATGATTAAAATGATATTTGACCAATATTTATTAACTTATGGTAAAGCCAGATATTATTACTGATTATACTCAGCTCCATATGATTTAGAAAAGTAATCAAACGTAAAATTGCCGTTGATAAAACTAATTTAAAACTTTCCCAACTGCTATTATGAAAGTTCAGTATCTTCATCTTATGAGATTACAAAAAATGTGTTCACTGATTTTTATTTATTTATTTGTTTTAATTTTTTTAGGAGACTGTCAGAAAGCCATTTATTTAGATTATCCACCGGTTTTTAATGACGTAGACACAAAATGGCTACTTGCATGTTTACTTTTCGAGTATTAATCATTAATTAATGTATTCCTTTCTTGATTGTTTGTTTACTGCCAACTTACACGTTAAATGAACTATTACCGTTTTTGTTAATGTAACACAAGAAAAAGCAAAAAAAAAATTGCAAAAATTTGTGTCTGTGATTTATTTTTTAGTATCAACTTTATGGCAATAACTAATTATAATGGTATAAATAATATGATAAGTAATCTTCGTCTTTTTCTTTATGAAATCCAGCAGTACAGGCTATAAATTATAAAATATTTTCCTTTTAATCTGTATTGGCAGAAAATTCTAATGAAATAAATGAGAATATTATTCTTAAAATATGTTAGAAACAAAAATATATTTATAAGCATAAGAACATTTTATTCGCTTTCATTATCACTAAAAGAAACATCTTAATCGGACTTAGAAAAAACATTTTATATCAACAACACTTACTATTGCATCATTAGAAACCTTTTTTGATTCTATTTCACAACCATGTAGCAACATTAATTTTAGAAATATATATCATACATGGATATATTCCGGTCAACTTCTAAACTAAAACTATTGATTAGCTAGTGCTATATTGGTAAAGTACTTAATAGGAGTGATGTATTGGCGAATTTGAGCAGGCTGGCAAGAAAATTCAATATTTGAATTTAGAAATAAAGCCATCTGCAGTCAAGTTTTAAACTTCACCAGACAACATAAACGTCAAAATGGGGCTATTGATGATTTTACAAATGTAGTGGTGGACAGAAATTTTAATATTGAATTTGTGGAAACTTAAGCAAATGAAAGAATACAAAAACTGTTGGTCAAGATGACAATCATAGTTGCAAAGGAACAAGCGTGTCAGTTTCATGAGGCTACAAAATGCAATGGAATGTACAAGGGTTTTGTCAAGATGCAGGAAAAACAGGAGTATCACTTTGTCCAAAGGAAGAATAAGGGATATAAGAAATTTAGAAAAATGTATATCAGAGTTGCTATTGTAGAAGATAACGCATGAAAGTAGACATCTGAGAACATATATGGCTGTTTTGTCATTTATGGTATATATGTAAAATCGGCAATAAAAGCATGGAATCTCACTTTATTCAAGGTAAGAAATGTAGGTAAGCTGTAAAAAACTCTAAAACATTTTTAGATGATAGAGTTAGTGCTGGAAAGACTAAAACTGAATACAAATAGCTGAATGTGAAATATGACAATCTAAACTACAGCTTTGTCGCCAAAGTGATACAACTTATTATAGCAACGAATGATCCAAATGTTTAATGATACACCTGATATGAGTGTTGTAGTAAAACAACTTTATTGAGACATTCGACAACCGGCAATTAAAGATCGAGAAAAAGAAATTATATTTACTTGACTTGTTCTAGATATGCCAGTCAAACGAGGACAACGAAATGATATGGCAAGGGGCCAACTCTTTACGATGAGAAAATTAGGGCCCTCTAAAAGTGTTACAAGAGCAAAACAGATAAACTATATTTATGCTGAACAAATAACTCAGGACGGCATACGCATTTCGTAGTAAGTAAGAGGGCGACACATTTTGCAAACGTGTTTTAGAGGGTGCACAACTCTAGAACTTAGAATAATTTTGAGATATTATCACAACAGGAAGCAATCGCTGATTATGACTTCGAAGAAGTCTCTTTAGCAGTAATAGTTGCAGTTAGAATTTCAGTATCCAATTCAAGTAATACCTTTATGAACGTGATTTATGTATTTACTTATAAACTTTCCTAGAAATAAAATACAAATCCAGAATTCTTTGGCTCTGTTTTCTCAATTGACTTTTTTGTCACAAAGCTTTACCTTTACTTAATCAAATTTCACTAATGCAACACGTAACCCGTATGATGGCAAATACCGTTTATTTTTATTTCTTTTGATGACTATTATTTCACTTAAAAACAATAACAGTGAAATTATTTAAGCTCTGTGTTAAATATTTATTGATGACCAATAATAAATCCCCGTTTTAAACCATGACATAAGTAAATAAAAATTAATATGAAGTTAATATGAGAAAATAAAGTTATGTTGTAGGGATAGCAGTGCTAGTCTCTCAATTGAATAATTTCTCGTTTAATGAAGCTATCCATAAATCTGATAAAAGATGTTGGAAGAAATGTATATCTGGTAATAATTCTATCATATAAACTAAGAACCTGTTGAAAAGGGGGCGTGTAATTATTTGTAGTCATATATCAAAAGATTAATTACACCCACTTTTCATCAACATTTATTCAATACGGTACCGTGGAGTCAAATGCAAAAGAAATGTTCGATTGCATAAATGTATCGTTCTACTTGAAACATTATCAGGACAAGATGTAACACTTAAAAACAAATGTTTCCCATTTATTTGAAAAGAAGTGGAGATGAACCTTAGAAATAATTAATTAACACTGCAAAACAATTCTACAAATAAATAAAAAGCGACTTACCTACAAGCAGCCATCTCAAATTCACACATACTGTTGTAAGTTATACCGTTTGTTGCACAAACAGGAGAATATTGTAATGGGCACAGCATATAACATTCGTCCTTTTGGCACTCACCTCAAAAAAGAATTTAAAGCTTACTGAGTATTCACGTAGTTTACTTTATGAAATAAGAAGAGTGCATAAATACACACACACACACACACACACACACACACACACACACACACACACATATATATATATATATATATATATATATATATATATATATATATATATATATATATATATATCAAACACGAAATCGACCCTTTTCTGAAATGGTGTATAAAAAAAGCTAATTGCCGTAAGTCAATATATGTTTACATATATAACTGAAAGAATGGTAACATTTTAATTTTAACTGTTTTCACATGATATAGATTGTTTTCATGAAGATATTAACTGCATTGATATAATCATCATTTCAATTATAATGAATTCCCATAATCTTAAAAAATATCCGAGATTATACTAGTAGATATGATGGTAGATTTAAAATGTTACCATTCTTTCAGTTATATATGTAAACAGTAATGGAATTTTTATCAGTGCTGATTTTTAAAACAGTTTTTTTTTTTTGGTAATAAACATTTTCATCTTACTGTTAAGACTTGGTTAGCTTCATCAATAAATAACAGTGAATACTAGTAGATATAAATTTATACAATTACTCACTTGTAACGAAAATGATAATTTTAACTATAAGGGTTATAATAGAAAATATTGAAAGATTATTATGAAAATACACTTCCATTTAAATTGATAATTTATAAGGAAAATAAATCTAAAGAGAAGAAAATTATATGAAATAATTTAAAACTGACCTGTCAAAGTAAAAATTAAGGATATTGTCGAAATCATGACAATCATTTTCATAAATATACAGCTCATCACAAATTGTGAAGTAATGAATGACGGCGACAGAAAAAAAGGTATCTGAAAGATGACAGCTTACACGAAAAGACACCTGTTGTTTAAATGAGAACACGAGTGAGTCGTCATTGGTTTTAAGCATGGGAATATATTCATAGTTATGTTTCAGTGGATGTGGGTGTGCACAATCTTGCATCAGATTGGATCAGATAGGATATGGTCGCTGAATGCAATGTTATCATATTTGGGAAGTTCCATATGCGCAAGTAGATCCTCATATATTTTAACTTTCATGTCTCCAAAATTCTTACACTGAAATCTCAAGTATTTTTCAAAATATACAATTATAGCAAGAAAAATTATAAATTCAGAGATAATTTTTTACATCGCAGTCACTTAAAGAGATATGTTTAAAAAAGATCGCTTTAATTTTATCTTATCAACTAAGTTATGATGTTATTTTCTATATGCTTTGTCCTTTCAGGACGTGGGTAATGCTGGCTTTTCATAAAATTGTATCCTTTTTAGAATTTAGTAAGTATTGTCGTTTCACCATTCCTTCTACTCCCTTTTCTGTCATCTATTTACATACGCTGATTAAGTTTTCTCTGTCTTTCTTGCTATCAATATGTCCTGTGAGTGTTAAATTCACTAGACCCCCTTTTCTTATTATATGCCCTAGAAATTTCAACTGTCTGATTCTAGGTATAAGCGTCCTTTTTGTTTTCATTTCATGTAACATTTCCTCGTTACTCACATGGTATTCTTAGCATCTTTTTGTAGAACCACAGTCTTTTATCCATCTGCGCTTTGATTGCTCAGCATTTATTGCCATATAGGAGGACCGATATTACATAAGTGTTCAGCACTCTTTTGTTTCTTTTTTTTTTAATGAAATCTTCCAGTTTTCTCATACTTTACTTAGCTTTTGTAAGACATCTTTCGCTATCCCAGTGCGCCTTCAGATTTCGCTGTTGAATTTCCCGCCTCTGTTAAAACACTCCCAAGTGTTAAAATTTTCGTACTTCGAATCCTGGGATGTTCCTTTTGTTGACAACCATAGATTCTGTCTTCTTACAATTGATGTTTAGTCTTTTCTTCTAGCTTTCCTTTACTACTTTCTGTAGGAGTCCCTGCAGTTTGCCTTTTGTGTTGCTATCTGCATATCTTATATTAAAATTGTCTCCGCTCCGCCCAGTAATACATTCTGGCAGGACTTCCCATTCTCTCAGGATCGCCTCATTGTAAAGTGTGAATAAGTCTGCTAAAAAGACACATCATTTTCTTATGCCCCTTTCTATTTTGTGTACCTAATCAATTAATTTTTCTATCCGTATGCAGGCATTTTGCTCCGAGTATCAGTTCTGGGGTATTATACTATATTTCCAAAAGAAATCAGATTTTCCTAACGATTCAAACCGTTCTTTGTGTCGTGCCTTACAAAGCTTTTGATAGAAAGCATAAATGTGCCTACTCCTGCGTTTGTATTGCTATTTTTGATATTATTATGAGCATAAATATCGCATTTCTTGTTCCAGCGTCTTTAATGAAACTTCACTGTTCTTGTCCTATTTCCGGTTTAATTCTGCTATGCACTCTAGTCATCAGAATTCAAATTCAGATAAATTTCGTTATTTGTTTCATTAGGTTGATTGTCCAATATATCTCGCATTCATTTTCACCTAGCTTGTTGGGCAACACTATGAAAAATGAAGGTCTCCCAGCATGGCATACTGTTGTATATTTCCATAATCTGGTTATACTGAAAGCATTTCTATTACAATCCCATCTGTTCATGGTTCTTTCTTCTGTCCCTCTTTGCCAGTTCTGGTGTTACTTCCTATGCTAATATTTCAGGTCCTTCCATAGCTTTGTCTATTGCAGATTTCCCTCTTTCGTTGTGAAAGAGTCTACGGCGTATTCGTTCCATCTTTGAAGTTGTTGTTCTATTATCAGCCTTGCCGCTTTTAATTTTATGTATCCTTTCGATGAGAATATCTTTTGTGCTGTATTCTCTAGTTCTTTTATACATGACTTATTTCTGATCTCAGTTTTTTATTTAGGCACACTTTTCATTTTAGCCATTCCTCCTTTTGCCTCCTTACATTTCTTAATGTAATGTCCTATATTCTGTACCATAGCTTGGCATTTTTTTCTGTCCCTTTGTCATCTTGTCAAGACTTTCATTTCTTTCTCTAGTTTTCCTTGTCTATTTTCTTGTGATGATCTCACTTGCTGATGTTACTAAAGCTTCTCTTAATGTGATTCACTTTGAATGTCCGTCTTCATTTCATCTTCAAGACTGTAATTTGAGTGATGCTTTAGCTTCCTTTATGTTTGGGTAATTTATGTTAAGGGCGAGATAATTGTCATAACAATTACATGACGATTACGGCTTTTTCTTAATATATTTTAACGACCCAGTAATCTTAAAAATGTTAAATATTTACGGATATATTTTAATGAATTTTCAGTAGTTTGGCTTTTTAGTCTTACTTAAGAAGACGTTTGTTGAGGAAATGTTAGAAAATAACCAATAAATTTTAAATTTGCCGGTATTATTTTCTGATAATGTCATGCATGTACACCCGTATTTACAACCCCCCCCCAAAAAAAAACGTTTATACTATATACACAAAATAAATTCAAAATTCTTTTTAAAATATTGTGGGGCTCGCTGAATTAACCTTTTCATTTATGATCAGTAAATAAAGTTTTTATTTAATAACAATATCATTTAATCGTTACAAATTAATACAGAATTTTAAAAGATTTAAAATTTCATAAATTATTATATATAAATAGGTTAAAATAGAGGCAGAAAATGTTAGAGGCGGGCGAAGTTGTTTTTATATTCAACCTCAAGGTAAACACGTGGTCAGAGAAAACATTCAAACGTAAATTACGCAAGTTAAAGCGTCAAGAAATGGTAATTACTTAGCTTTCTATCATGTCAGACATATAAGAGGTCTTTCAGTTACTAAGACAATAATATTGCTCTTTCCGCTCCGATGTTTACCGTGATGAAAAAAATATACGTGTTAAAAACATATTTCGTTAGCTGACACGTTCCGAACACCCGTTCATGGTGTTTTATGAAAGAAATAAACATTTCATATTTGCTTACGTGTCATGGTCACCAATGTAACTGGAGCGCCAGGAAGACAGATTTTATTCTCCCAATTACATTTCTTTCGTTATATCTATGATATAACAACACCAATATTTCACGAACAGGCCGGAACGGAATGGCTGAAAGGGAAAAAATGACAAACATGCTTTGTTCTCATGGAGAGTATTTTATATACACTACGACATACAGAAAACAATATATATATATATATATATATATATATATATATATATATATATATAACGGCCAAAGGGAAACGGCATCAGGTGCTTGTAGGCTTGGAAAGCAGAATTAGCCCCAGCCTGGCCCAAAGGTCCAGTCTAGAAGAAAGCACCCTTCTCGTTTGGTTGTTATTTAAGAACCGAGAATCGAGTCCAGCTTTGGGTCACTGTATGGAGTGACATCACAAAGCGGTCGTCATGTGACCAAGGGACTTATCTTCTACCAAAGGAAGATAAGCGCCTTTTGTATCCCTACAGAATTATTGTAGACTCCATTTTCTACATGTGCCATGTAGAAATTAGATAGAGTAAGTCCGAGGGGTGAAACCATCTACGTCGTCAGTTTGTGTGTAAATGTTGCCATAGTGATTGTAAAAAGGTACTTGTGTCGTGTAGGATGGAAGAGGTTTTTGCAGAATAGTTGGTGACAATGACGGGCGACTGCTTACATTTTGTAAGGCTATGTTTATAGTTTATTTAACTGGAACATTAGTTTTCAACGTTCAACCATGTTAGGGTGGTGTTATTTGGTTTATTAGACTGTAATATATTGAGGAATTCACTTCTGGAGCTAATGCAACACTTATTGGGTAAGTATGGTAGTACCAGTTGGTTTAGGGTGTTTGTTAATTGATATACGGGAGTGGGGATTTATGGGATTATGAGACGAAGCTGAGTGTTAGGTTTGTGTATTTTTACACCCCCGTATAGGTAGTCAGGGTAACACTGACCTACAATTTTGTGGAGTTTGAGGTATCCGATCTCCTTTCGGTTTATTAATCTGTGTTTTGAGAAGACTGGTGACATTTTTGCTTACTTTTTTAAAATGTGTCTTTGTTGTTAAGAATCAGGTTAATTTTTTAAAATTTTTTTTATTTTACTCGGTCTTGTTTAGGATAACAAAAGTGTTGGATTTATGATGTCTTTATAGGTTTTTTTTGTTGTTTTTTTTTGTTTTTGTTTTTTTATTTACCTGTAAGCTTGCTTCAACGCTTTGGTGAGGAGCTTGGGTTCGTCTTTTATATACAAAAAATCGCCATTCCCTTTGGTGCGACCTTGCTTCCAATTAAAAAAAAAAATTAAACAGACAGACATTCTCGCTTCTTTTTAATCAAACTTGTTTGAATATATATAAATATATATATATATATATATATGGCTGAAAGGAAAAAGAATGAAAAACATACTTTTTTCTCAGGGAAACTTCTATACCACTAAGACATACGCAAAATTATATATATATATATATATATATATATATATATATATATATATATATATATATATATATATATATATATATATATATATATAGTGGCCTAAGAAAAGTTTTTAGCCAGGAGAAATAAGATACATCCAATTTCAAAATTTAATTATGTAATCTCAACTCAACATAAATAAACAGTATTTGGAACTAGTATGGAGTAGGTCCTTCATTTACTAGTTTCAGTGCTTGTATTCGATTTTTTATGGATTTGATCAAGTTATCTGAGTCATATTTTGCCACTCCTTTAGCGATGTTTCTTTAAGGGTTGCCACTGGCATGACTTTGGTTGCACGCTTTCGAAGTCTTCGGTCAAATGTGCTCTATTGGTTTCATATCAGGATTTTGGGCTACCCATAGCAGTGACTTGATTCCTTACGATTCCTTCCAGGCCTTTGCTACTTTGCTCGTATGACATGGCGCACCATCTTCTTGAAAAAATTCTTGTCAATCTGATTGGTTTCAAATAGTGGGAGTAGTCCTTTCTCTAATATTTGAAAGTATTTTGGACCATTCAACCACTCGTCAACAAGAATCAGCTCAGATTTCCTTCCAAACCAGACAGCGCCTCACACCATTACTCCAATCCGCCCACACCATTACTTCAATTCCTCCATGTTTCATGGTCGCCTGCAGACATTCAGTGTTCCAAGTCTCATTCTGATATCTCCAAACATAAACCTGTCTCGGATTCGAATATTGGCAGAATTTACTTTCATCTGACCAAATTACAGACTACCAAAATTCATAATCTTTGCTCTCGAATTCTCTCACCCAGTCCATACGCATGTTCCTGTTAACATCTGAAATCAAGGGATTCATTCTTGCAACTCTTTTTTGATAGCCTACCTATTTCAGAGTTCATTTTCACCGCATATGGCGACATTTCTATGCTGTTGGCGACATCTTTGACGCTCTGATGACAGTTTGTGATGGCTTCCCTCTTCAGCGCTCTTTTCATTCGCTCAGATACGATGCTTGGTCTTCCTGAACGTTGTTCCACGCGACAATGACCTTCTTCATTAAATTTCTTGACAATATTATTAACCGTTTGATGATTAACCTAGAAAAACCTAGCAATTTCTTTATTTGACTTGCCACACTGATGCCATCCTATCATTTGCCTTCGATGAAATTCACCAATTTCCTTACTTCCGCGAAATTTTCATTGCAACTCATCAAGTCAACTATCGTTCATAGATGAGAGTAACTTGATACTAACAAGGTATTGTCTGAAAAAAAGAAGGGACGTTATTACACAAGCCAAAATCACTGTAATCAAGGGTGGCTAAAAACTAAATATATATATATACACACACACACACACACACACACACATATATATATATATATATATATATATATATATATATATATATATACACACATGTCCCACACGGAAAAAATATAACATATATCAATATGGCTAGCTGAGTGAATGTACTAAAAGATAGGGTCGTGCATATAATATTCGTTTAAGGAATCTCATACAAAATTATTATCATGATAGATATTTTTTTTGAGGTCTTGGGTAAGACCTAAAACTACACCCGACAATGGAGTCTCGACTAGGGGACAGAATTAGGGTACCCCGAACCATTGTTACCTCCGGATGATCCCTGGCTAAGATCTGGCACCTGTTTGCACCGCGCCCCACCAAGGTTACAGTATTTAGATTTTTGCTTTTTTATGTGTGTGTTGGTGTGTGAGTGTGTGTGTGGTGGCATTGATATGTGTGTGCGTGTGCGCAACTCATATAGGTGGAGGGTCAAGAATGAAAAAAGAAAAAGTGGGGAAGTGGAAAAGGAAAAATTTTTTGCATTTTTTTTTCTTCTTTTCATTCGGCGGATGATTAACATGAATGAAAATGGGATACGTGTAAGCAGAATGTGATGCTTGAGCGAGTTTCTCTGTGTGTGCGTGTGTGTGTATATATGTCTCAGTGACGGGAATCAAATCGGTTCTTACCACTTGAACCCAAGCACGCCGCCACATTCCAGAAATTGTGGCTGCGTTTGCTCCTTTTTTCTGATGAACCGAAAGTTATCCGGGATTGGATCATAAATTGCCAAGAAGAGTCGTATATTGTGTACTTCGGAAGATGAAAAAATTCTAGCTGACGGAAGGTACACAAGTAGATACCCGTTCAGTATCGTGGAGAGGGGGTATGATGTTGAAAGACCCGAAACCCCAAATGAAATGGCTAGAAACATTACTGATGGCCTGTTTGTCTGATGATCGCAAAAGTGTGAAAGCCAGGGTTAAAAAATCATATCTATACAACTATATATATATATATATATATATATATATATATATATATATATATATATATATATATATATTATTTATACACAGACACACACACACACACATATATATATATGTATATATATATATATATATGATGTAAAAAATGGAAAACTTTGTATAGATCAATACATTATCTATTGAACAACGTAGAAGTGAAGCCTTCAATAAAAGGCTACCACTAAATTATATGAGTTTGCACAAAAAGTAACAGATGTCGCTGTTGCTATGCCAATTCGGAGTAAATATTCATAAATTTGGCATCATTAATGAATCAAACTTCGAATTTTAATATTATATTATCAAAATGTAACACTGGCAGAAAATAGAAACGCTTCAAATTGCAGATATGGGGTTAGCAAGTCCGAAATTAAGCAGTAAAATAAAAAATAAAATAGATGGACAAAAGTAAGACAAATAAATTTTGCAATGAGTGCTCATAACTTTTATTTTATTTTATCGAAAAATGTATGGCGATCAAGTGAACGATAGGAAAGCTGTAGTCAATTGCAAATTGGCACAACAAAAAAAAAACTAAATTCTAAGCGAACACTATTAATGCTTTTATAAGCTATATCGAAAAGTGCTATGTGGCTTGAGAATGGGCATGGCCAGTGTTTAACTGAATAAAAGGCAGTATCTGATCGCATATACATCACTGGCATAACGAACAACAGTTCTTATCGTGTACAGTAATAATCTTATAAAATATTTTTGCTTCATGATTTCTATCTTTTCCGCGTGAATATTTATTATTTTCCTTCTAAATGTTGTCATTGATAGAATAAAAAGTTATTTGATAAACAAGGAATGTAAAATCATAGAAAAATAATTAAAGGGTAAATAAAAAAAATTAATATAATTTATTTACTACATTTCTTTTTGAGGAGAATGTTTACAAATATTTATTAAAAAATACAGTTACTAACAGGTATTCTTTAAATATAAAACTTCTATAATGAAGCCAGACTGTTAGTAAAAATGGCTTAAATAAAAATTTGATGAATAAAACCTTCTATATGTGAGTCGCAAATTGATGTTGTAAATATGTCGCCATAATCAAGCTTAACAGTTTACGAAAAAAATACATGTATAAAATTAGTTTTTCAACTTTGTAAAAAAAAGAGCTCAAGTTTCAAAAAATGAGTTTGCAAGTAGGCGTTGGTTAGAGATACATTTGTGATTTTTAACCAATAGCGAAAGTAAATTACGAGACACAAAGTATTACATTTCTGATTCTAATCGGAGTCGATACGTGACTGTTTAAGGAGTCTGGTTTGACGGATAAGGTAGAATGAATTTGGATTTCACAGGTGAACGTCGTTGGCAGTTGTTGAGAGAGCAAATAGATAAAGGCTTTCGGCATTCACAAAGATGACGCTGACGACTATGCCGACAACAAAAAGGGGGTAACAGAAGAATAAAAAGAAAGCAGAAAGGAGAAGTTTCTACAAGTTTAGATAGCTATATCTTTCTATAGTTTTTTGTGAATGTTTTTACCAAATTAAAGTTATTAATCCTGATTATAAACATTTTATGAAGTACGAAATTTATCTCATCTCAATTTGTAAAACTGAACTGTTGCCTAAATAAACCAGAAACCCAGCGAAGCTTGTGAATTTGCCATCCCTCTCAACTTTCGACAGTCGAATGAATAGAAGAAAATGAGCATTATGTTGATAATAATTATAATTGTTAGTTTGAGCCCAACATACTTGTTACAAAGGAAATTTTTGTGCAAGACTATTTTGTAAATGTTGTATTTTTTTAAACTTTTCACCCCAAGCAAGGCTGGAAGCCACTAGCACGCAAGGGGCTACAGAAGGTTTGGAGTAAGAGCAGATAGAAGTGGTAAAGGAGAGGATGTGGAGAACGATAGTGGATCGATCAAGGCAAGGGGGTTACAGAAGATTTGGAGCGAGAGCAGATAGGAATGAAAGGGGAAAGGATGTGGAGAAAGGAAGTGGATAGATCAAGGCAACTGGAGGTGTTGATTGACGTTACACTTAAATAGTTGGAGATTATATTTGTCAGGGAAACAGGAATGTGTTATTAATTTTCAAATTAAAGCATCGGAGTGAGAGTATTGTGTTTTTCTACATGCATTATTCATTAGGTAAGATATTGGACGTCACCTCTCCCCCAAATTATATTAATAATTTGCTTTCAGCCGATTTTATTCAGAGACGAATATGATCAACTTTTCTCATAAAGTTCAACGACAAATCAGAAGTAGTCTTAATATTTTGATCATTTATCGATATTCACTTTTGAATTAAAGGCTGATTATGAGTGCTAAGGAATTGAAACAAATTCAAATATACACAATGACATATAAAATGATCAATTCTCCATAATTTAGAGAGCATAATTGACCTGATTAAAGTTAGTTTTATAAGTAATATATTTTACCCTAATAAAATTCTAATAATATAATAATCCAAATAATAAATAACATATTATTAGTCGTCTTATTTAAAGCAAAATATCAGTTAAATTAAATAAAATTTAAAGAAACACATCTATTTTAGTCAGGCATCCTTAAAAGTGTGCTGGACTATAGAGTTTTCATACAACTGTTTTTTTCTCAGTGTTACATCAAATGTTATTTTCACAGAACACCAAATAATGATCAGAATTTATAGCTTGTAGTTAAACACTGCACAGAACTTGAGAAACGAAAAATTATGCTTCCTAAAAAATTTAGCATCATGTTATATTCTGAGATAAAACTGTGTATGATTGAGTGATGAATGATAATTATGATGCTGTAGTAAGTTCACATCTCAGTGATGGCAGCTATTACAGAAAAAAATCATACTCAAATTTCAATGACACAACGTCAATACCATCAACTTTAGATTGTTCTGTATTATTATAGACTATAGGGTTTTTCAATATTTATTTTTCAATATTTACGGCAATTCTCTCACTAAAAATCTTATTGCTTAATTGGATTTTAATAATGTAAGGGTTAATATGTCAGCGCAAGAATAAAGCAGCATAAAGTCATTGATAGTGGCAATATTTTTGAAAATGAATCCTATGTCTCGTCGATGAAAATAAATTCACTCATATATAAAATAGAAATTAAAAGAGCAGTTAGATTTTCCGTTTTCTGTTATTACGCATTTATTTTTCTTATTTGCCATTGATAAAAATTATGGAATAAATAAAATTAAAACATCCAATAAAAAAAAACCTAGTCTAACTGTACAAAATAACCAAAAATGAAGCAGGACACAGAAATTGGTTATCATGAAGAATGATGTATTAAGCGAGAAATTCGCAAGTTGTTAATGAGTATAGGGATTAAAGGCGATCAGAACATAGCGTGGATATGATGACGGTTAGTAATATGGGAGCAACACTGAAAATATTTAAAAGATTTGAAATTATTGATTATTGCCTTTGTATGAATTATTCAAACATTGGTAACAGATGTACGCACCACTTTTCAAGAATGGTCATCGCTTTGGAAGAAAAATGAGCAAGCTGAGAAGGACAAAAGCAAATAATTATCGAATTGCATTTATAAATGAACTAGAAACATCTGCTGAACTTAGGAGAGAATATCACTGAAGTTGCTTTTTCCATATTTGCTAAATAATTCATATATGAGAACGTATTTCAAAGATATAACCAATGCAAATTAAATACAGAAAGTAGACCAAAGACACTGATAGAAAAAAATATTGTTGCTCGGCAATCTTGGCATTGTCGAATTTTAAATTATGAGACGCAAAATATTTTAATCGTCAGAAAGTTTAAGTTTATAGTATTATTCTATTAAGTTTCAAATGTTTACCATGGCAATGTTGTATAAAATAGTTGATAATAATAATAATAATAATAATAATAATAATAATAATAATAATAATAATAATAGCAGTGAAGATTAAGCACTTCCGGAACAATAGTTATGCTCCCTTTTGTTTTATTACTTTTTGTTGTTGCTATAATACAAAAAAGTATAGAAAAAAATGTAAAGTTATATAAAAATAAATTTCTGCTTCAACTCGGAGCCGATTTGTGGCTATTTAAGAAGAAGCTTTCACGGGTAAAAATCATTGACAAACAGGAGAGCAAAAGAGAAAGTTTTCTATATTCAGAAGGACTGCGACAACGAAAAGGAAGACTAAAAAAGAAACACTAAAAGCCGACGAAACCGCCGACAACGAAATGAAAGTAAAAGAAGAAATAGAAAAGAAACATGTCGAAAAAAAATAAATCAGGAAAGAGAAGTTTCTACAAGTTTAGAGAGGGCTACGATTATCTTTCTATAGTTGTGAATGTTTGTTACAAAATTTGAAAAACTAAACTGTTGCCTAAATATAACAACTTTCGCTGCCGCCTACACCCGATGGTGTAACCACGCTTAGTGGTCCAGTCCTCAGGTCCATACGAAGTTTTATCTACGGCTAACTGTGCACTGGTCAATGTGGATGCTAGTCCAAGCTGGTTGTTGGTCGCTGGCCGCTTCGATCCACGCCGTCTCTGTCAACGTTGGATTCATGATCTCACAGCAGTGGAAGATCGATCTTATGTCATCGTCATGGAAGCGCTGGTTCAAGCCGTGGCAGCTGCTATATTATGAAAAAATATCCACACGACGAAAAAATAAAACGCGAGTGGGGTTAATGTTCAGTTGGTTTATATAGCTCTTTGTACAACAAAAATTAACCCTTCCTGCATCAGTCTCTATAGAGACATTGGGCTTTGTCTAAACTTCTGGAAGTCCGTGTTCAAGGTCTTGGAATCAGGAGTTCTGGTGGCAGCTGACGTGGATTCCGGAGACACTCAATGCGGAATCTCAGCCCAAAGTCTACGAGTTCCCAAAAGTCATCTGCTTATATGCACTTCAGCCCAAAACTGTCGTGGAGCCGGAGGGTTCTTGGGATTCGTTGATTCTTTAATTTTTACATTAATACTAATAAAGGTTTTGTTTGTTCCCTATTTCTGCTTTCTTAATCAACTTTCCAAATTTGAAAAATGTTGAAACTTGACTAATGCATGGAATAATAATGCAAACACAAAATGTACTTAGAATAAAATGTATTGAAACAAGAAAGTGTACATAATATTTACATATAGTCTTTTGTATATTTCTGGGAAGACCGTTCCTGGAGAATGTGTTGACTAAGTCGCAGTCGGGCAGAGTCTCTAGTGAATCTCTTGATTCGCCTCTCATGTCTTCCCGGTACCAACCATATTTATATAGTTGGTACTCCACTATGCAAATTAGGTGGATCCTACCACAACAAAAAATTATCCACCTTACTTGGGAGTAGTCACAAGGATTGCTCTTCTCTTAATTCCAACCTGCCTACAAAAAAGGGTTCATTCTTTGTTTTCGTTTTCGCCAACGAAAATATAATTCTGATCTGCTTCTCGTTCCGTTCATAATTTGTGTTTTCTTGATTTCTCCTGAAAGAGATAACCTTATTTCCCAATTTGTTTTCGTCAGTGAAAATATATTTGTTTGCCTAATTCTTTACCAAAGAGAATCTCTGTTTTCCATTCCTGGCTAGTCGCCGTCTCGACGAATTCACAGGCTTGTTATGACGGATCGATTTTCATAATTTTAACCTTCGCGGCGGGTTCATTCTCTGTTTTCATTTCTCAATTGGTTTTCGCTAACAAAAATATAATTTTCTTCTTTTCTGTTCGCCAGTAACATATGTTTTCCTAATTTCCCAAGAAAGAAATAAAATTGTTCCCCAAATCTGTTTTCGTCCGCATACAAAACTCATGACAGAAAATAAGAGGAGAAGAAATCGAGACGTCCCATTTTCATCTCCTCTCTCTCTCTCTCTCCCTATCTATCTATCTATCTATCTATCTATCTTCCAGCCTATAATTTCATTTTGTCCTTAACCATTTTTCCTCTTAGGATTAATGTTTAACTTCAGTGTCACAAACCAGAAATCCAGTGACTCCTGTAAATTTGCTACCCTTCTCAACTTTCGATAGTCGTATGAATCGAAGTAAGTGAAAGTTTTGTTGATACTAATTATAATTGTTTTATGAAACTAAACGTATTGTAATTAGAAATAGTTATCTTGTCTAATTGTGTGGCACACAAAGGAAAATGTTGTGCAAGCTTGTTTTCTAAATGTTGTATTCTGTGGTATTATTATTTTTTTTTATCTTTTTTAATAAATATAAATTTCTTTCAAATTTCACGCCGGAGTAAACGCCAAGTTTTTTCGTTTGCTCTGGATAAGAAATTTGACATTTTCTCTTCTCCTCCAAGCTTTTAATAATTGTGAGTTTAAATAAGGGTCTTGAACTGTACAGACCATTCTGTTGTTAACTGCCTAACTGAAAACGGGTGCCGGTTATTGAATTCACTGAACTGGATAACTTGAAACAATCGACGTTTCAAGATAAAACATGATGTAAGAAGTGAAATACTGATTGAAAAAATGCGAAGGATTATACTTTCTTTCAATGTAACAAAATGATTTTGGCTTTTTACTACCATTTAGAAAAAATTGGTAAGTTCTTTTGATAAAATTAATATGTAAAGAAAATTCCATATTTTCTCTTTATAAATATACAATTCTTTCTGTTGTGTGATAATAAGTTTTCATTCCAGGTCTCTTTAAATGAGGTCACATATCAGTGACGGGTGTTTTTCTGCATTTTAAAGTCAGAGAATTTTATAATTATGTTTTGAAATTTGTTGAGTTTGGAGTTATGAGTTCCTATGCATATGAAAATAGTCCCATCTTTAAAAAAAAAAAAGAGGACATTTGTCAATTTGTTGGGCTTGAAATAAAATTTGAGGTTACTTTTCAAGATTTTCAGGTTGAATAATTCAGTGGATGAAATACCATAGAAATTCACTTCTTAAAAAGTGCACCTTTTTAGAGAGCAATGTTTTGTCTTTAGTAATCAGTTGGTTTCATATCATTACCTCAAAGCAACTCGAAGCGCGAGTAAATATACAAGCTGGTGTTTTTTTATTTAAAAGCCCTGGAGAAATTCAACTTTTTTCATCAATGGGAATTTCGCAATTTAAATCTTTCGCTTATATTTCTTATGTTTATTCTAAAATTGTATAAAGTAAATTATTTATCGTACAAGTAAATAAGAATACAAATTTTAATTAAATTTTAAACACTCGTATTTTTCCACAGAAAAAAAAAATTTGTGTGCGTAAAATATTGTAATTAATGTAATTTTTAAATGTACAAATATAAATCTCGTATTTGTCAATGGAAAAAAGAAGGAAATTTTTTGTAAAAAATGAAATAAAGTATTGCATTTTTAAAATGTGGGTATGTGTAGGAATCCATCTACTCGGTTTTTTGTTGAATGTTAAAATTTGGAGTGCCGGGATTCAATACATTAACAAAATATCGTTACAGGGTCGCTCGTAATTTGGCCGTCTAGAATAATCACACGGTTTTCATTGAAAGAATAAAATTCAGTAGAAAAGACAACGTGGTTTCAACAAATGAACATTAATTTAATATAGCGACAAGAATATAAGCAGCTGATGATAGATTGGAAAGTAATGTCTTTTTATTTGGGTTAATAAAGTTCTGAAATAAAATATAAACTGTCTGTGTGTGCGTGATTCATAGTGAAAACGGATACGAGAGATAGGAATTGTTTCTTACCGTTGGCGGTATTGCCGTAGTCTGAAGTTTGTCAACGCTGTCGTTTTTAACATGAGGTCATGGAGATCATCAGCAAGAGTTATGTGGAGTTTGATGACAGCCGCGTGTATATTTTTGGGAACGATTTCGTATGTTTTTATACACTTTTTCCGAACAAAAACGCCTCCAGAATTAAATTATTTATTTATTCCTAATTGGCCCTAAAAGGGCACGTGGTATGTCTTCTACAACGTCCATACGATATTTGGTCGGTATCTACCTAAAAATAATGATGACTAATACAACAAACATTCTGATTTGTAATCTATGATTTTATTGGTGTGTTTTAAGATGTAAGTGATTTTTTGAGTGTGATTGGTTTATTAATATTGTATTTGATATTTTAGTGGACACGACAAAGGCTCCCTACAGATCATTAGAAATTTATTTCTAATGATATGTAGGAAACAATAACTTAATATCTCAGGTATGTTTTGTAATGTTTTAACCAATGCATGTATCTCCCAAATCTTGTAACATTCTTCTCTGTTATTGTCTCTGGTGAGGTGTCATTTGCTTTGTTGGATGTTTGTTCGTTGGTCTTCTGTTTGATATTTGAGCCTGAATCCTCATGTTTTTCTTTTTGTAGTTGCTGTGAGAATTGCTTATCGACATAAGCCGGTTTAATCCGATTCGATAGCAATATTGTCATGTTTTCCATCTTTCATGATGGTGAAATACTTGTCCTTTCTGTTGATAACTTGGTATGAACCTAAGTAGTTTGAACATAAAGGTTTTTAACACCGTCATTTCTTATGAATATATATGTGCAAGTGTAAAGGTCATTTGGTAGGTTTATATTTTAGTTTGCTTTCCGTGTAGGTGTAAACGTTAATGATGACATTCTATGTTTTAATTCCTGTACAAACGTTGTTGTTGGTAAAATGTTCGTGTTGTCATCACAGTATTGACCAGGTAGAGTCAGTGATGTGCCGAAAACCATTTCAGCTAGTGTACCACCCAAATCCTCTTTTACAATGTTTCTAATTGATAAAAGTACCACTGGTAAGTTTTCTAGCCAATTAGTTTTGTTTTGTTTCATTGATAGAGCTGCCTTCAACTGTCTGTGGAAACGTTCTACCACCCCGTTTGCACAAGGATGATAAGCTGTGGTTTTTTATGTGTCGAGTTCCGAGTAGGTGATTGAACTCTCTAAATAACGTAGACTGGAACTGAGCTCCTTTGTCTGTTGTGATTACTGAAGGTACGCCAAATATTGCGATTCTTTCAGTAAGGATAGTTTTAGCTATTGTTGTGGCTGTAATATCTTTGATTGCTGTTGCAGCAGGCCAGCGAGTAAACATATCTATGATAGTAAGGATATATGTATATCCTTGAGAACAAGGTAAAGGTCCTACAATATCAACGTGTATGTTTGTAAATCTTGCATCAGGTGTGCTGAATGTGCCTGCGGGTGATTTGCGGTGCTTTTTTTTACTTTGTTCTTCTGGCATGATAAGAATTTGTCCAATTTCTTATGTCAGTTGACATATTTAGCCAGACAAAACGTTCAGTAATTAACTTCACAGTTGCACGTTTTTCCTGGGTGAGACAATGTATGGAAGTGTTGGAATACTTGCTTTCTCAAATTTGGTGGTATGTAAGGTCGTTGTTTGAGTTTATGAAATGTCACAATAAAATTTATTATCACTGGATGGAACAGGTAGTTCAACTAATATTAGCGATTTGCTTTGTTGTACTTCTTGGAGTGTAGTGTATGTGGTTTGTTCTTTAGCGATTAATTCGAGGTTCAAAGAACTAGAATCTAAAGAAGCAATTGTGGCACGTGATAATGCATCTGCCACTATGTTTTCTTAACCTGTCACATATCCGATACCTGAGGAGAATTGGGAAAGGTAATCTAGGTGTCTGATTTCCCGAGGATTATATTTGTCAGTATGTGTGTGTAATGCATATATTAATGGTTTATTGTCTGTGTATATGGTGAAATCTCTGACCTCAAGGAGGTGCTGAAAATGTTTAATGGAAAGATATATTGCTAATAGCTCTCTCGAAAATGTGCTGTATTTAGTTTGTGCCTTATTTAGTTTAGCAGAGAAGAAAGATATAGGTGTGACTTGTTTGTCCAAGATTTGGTTTTAAACCGCATCTACAGCTGTTGATGAAGCATCTGTTGTGAGGGTAAGCTTAATTTACTCGCTATCCTTGATGTAATTCAGCTTAGTAAAGTTAGCTAAAGCTGTTTTAGCATTGTTGAATGCTTCTAGAGTGTCTTCCTGTAATATAATCTTTTTGTTCTTGTCCTTTAGTAGGTTCGTCAAAGGTGACAGTACCGCTGAACAATTGGGTATAAATCTGTAATAATTGAAAAGGCCTATAAATCTTCGCAATAGTCTTAGTGACGTTGGTTGCGGAAAATTGGTAATAGCTTCTAATTTGTCTGGTAAAGGTGAAATAACTTCGTGGTCAATTTCATGTCCGAGGAAATTTATTTTTGGTTCTTCAAAAACACATTTGTGGACATTGATTCAGAGTTCAAAATGCGAAAGTCTTTGGAAAGCTTGTTCCAAATGCAGTTTGTGTTCTTCTCGGTTTTTGCTGGCGATTAAAACATCATCTATGTAGGCATGTATGAAAGGTAAAGCTCTAAATACGAATTAGTCACTAGAAGATTTGAACGGCGTTACGTAACCCAAAAGGCATTCGCACAAACTCGTATAATCCGAAAGGTGTCGTCAGAGAAGTTTTGTGGATGTCCTCTTCGGCAACTGGTACTTAGTAATATGCCTTTACCAGGTCTAACTTCGAGAAAATGCGTGCAGCTTGAAGACCTATTGCAAAATCGTGTATATGCGGAATTGGGTATCTGTCAGGGATGGTTTTGGCGTTTAATCTGCGGAAATCGCCATATGGACGCCATGCTGTCGTGTTGGATTTTTGGACCATGTGCAATGGTGATGACCATACGCTCTTGGAAGGGCGTATGATTCCCAACTGTAGCATTTGCTGAAACTCTGCCTTGGCTATTTTATATTTGTCCGGTTTTAATCGTCTCGGTGTAAAGTGTACCGGTTGTCCTGTTGTTTTTATGTAGTGTTTGGCATTGTGCTTAATTGTGTCTGTGTTTTTAAAAGGTTGAGAGATTTCCGCGTATTTTTGTATTAATTCCTTAATACCGCTAACTTGTGGTAAGGCAAAACTAATCCCAGTTGACTGGTATCGGCAGCAAATTCCTCTTACAGAAAGTTCTGCCAGATTTTCAACTAAGGAATGACCTGTCATGTTGACTGATAAATTAAATTTAGCTCGAAAGTCTGCACCTAATATTGGTGTGGTAACATTAGCTTGAGTAAAAACCCACAGAAAATTTCGCCGCATACCCAGATCGATGGTTACTGCTTTCTCGCCAAAGGTACCAATTTTGTACCGTTAGCAGTTTGAAGTTGGTAGAGTCCTGGTTTTAAATTTTGCTTTGGATCCGGTGGTAAAACACTCACTTTGGCTCCGGTGTCTATTAAAAAATTGATAGAAATCACGGATATAGAACAGACGACCATTTTGAGAGTCCAGCAACAGTCGTCGTCTCTACTGGCTGGAATTTAAGTTTTCTGATGCCGGGTCTACAAAGGCACAAAGTTTTAATCAGCGTCTTGCCTTTGCACCAAATTTATAATGATAGTAGCAGATGTCGAATTTTCGTCTTCCTCTATCATGGCTGAAACTCCTGCTGTTACTCCTTCGTCTGTACTTAGGTCTGGTGGTTTCACGAGAAGTTCGTTGTTGTTGTAGGTTCAAGATAGACTGCATCTGTTTGGCTAAACTTGCAACCGTTGCTTGCAGTTTCTCAATTTGCTCGTTTTGTTGTTGGTTTGTACGCTGTGGTGTCAATGTGTCCTTTTCTCTAAAACCAACATGGATCCGGTCAGCAGAATCCGCAAGTTTTTCCATTTCCGTTTCCTCTGCCATGGGTGCTAAAATTTGCGTCATTGTGCTGGGTAGTTTGTTCAAACACAATCTCCGTAGAATATTTTCTGCCATGACATTAGTACCCAACAGAGTCTTTATATGTTTTAATAACTGGGAAGGAGTCCGGTCACCTAGTTCCACTCGGGTAAAAAAAATCGCGTAGCAGTCTCATTCGAAATTCCAGTTCGTTTAATTATGGCCGTTTTCAGTGTATCGTAGGGGTTTTCTTCTGGCATTGTTTCCAGTAAGTCCGTCACTTCTTCTACAACTTCTGCTGGAAGTTTTTCTACTAAATAACAGTATCGGGTTCTTTGCGAAACAATTTTCTTCGCGTTGAATATGGCCTGCATTTGTATAAACCATGATTTAATGTTGTTAGGGTCATATGCATTAAATTAAACATTTATTTAAGCTTCGATTACATTTTATAAAAAATAAAATAAAATAATGAAAGGATATATTTTTCAGTTGAACTACTATTGTGGGTTTACAGATAAAATTTCTAAAATTAGACTTTTTTATTTTAAATGGATATTTCTTGGAAGATTTTTTTACATTTAGCATCGGAAAATATTTTTTTCTTTTCTACCAAATTCATTTCGGATAATTAATTTTTGGTAATTAATAAATATTACATTTTAACTTTGAAAGTAGTTTATATTTTATGTTTAATTTTTTTACTTTTAAGCATATTTTTAAATTTTAATTAACAGTATATATTAACTCTTAATTCAACAAGAAAAATTCAAAAGCAAACGTTGCCATTCGAAAAAAAAACGTAACTTTAAAATTTTCAGTTCATTTATTATTTTTATGTAAATTTTCGAGTGTTGTATTTTTCTTTATAAAGCGTAAGCCAAAACTTATAAAATTTAAGACGTTTATTTTTTGTAATTTTTTATTTATTTCTGCTTTTCCCGATATCGCAGGTCTGTCTTTTAGTGTTTTTCTTGCCTGAAGATTACTTTATGTTTTTAAATTTACATGCACTTATGATGAATATTTAAAAAATCATTTGTTTAGTGGATGATCCACTAAAGTCCTGAGAGATTGTTTTGTTGTAAGTGAAGAAAGAGGCAGACCAAAGAAGGCCCCTTGCAATGTACAAAAGGGTTACTGATGCAGTTAAAAGACTGTATGATGAAAAGAACGTGGAAATCAGTGATAGGTAGGGGGCTTAATGGCATGGCAGTAACACCCTGAGTGCAGTTCTGGTGAGATCTCATCTATTTTATAGCCCAACTGTAACTTTTATGGTTTTAAGGATCGTGAGAGAAGCACTTAAATAGGCGAAGAGTTCACAGGTTTAGAGGATGATTTCACAGAAAAACAATTATTTTCGCAAAATAAGGAGCATTCTTCTTTTTTTTTCCTGTTTCTTTTGTGATACAAGGATTGTAAGTTTTACTTGCAGGTTTTGCATCGTTCTGCAATCTATCTTAATACAAGGACGGAACAGTCAAGATTGATGAAGCAAGTTCAACAAACAGAAGAACCATATCAAGTGATCTTCAGATATGAGAGACAAAACCAATGAGTTTTCATATACTATGATTCCAGTTTCTACATTGACTTAGTCAGTGACATTACATCTCCAACCAGCGCAATAATCAAGTTTGTAGCTCCAACTAAGGGTAGAAACAAGCATTTCCGATGGACTTTGGTGGGTGACATTGCACAGGTCGAGTCAACTTTTGTCTTAAGATGGGACATAGGTCTAATGCCAGTTTCAAGTGATGGTAGAATCTGGAATGTTCCAGAAATATTGGTTATAGAAACATATAAAGAAATTTAGACTGTAAATCACCATTAAGAGAGGAAGTGCAGTAGGACCGTTCAAACTGCACATGAAGTCTTTTTTCATCAGTTCCAATAAATGTAGATTTACACATTTCAATTTTGCTGTTTTTTGTTTGCTTTTTTTATTTAAAAAATGAGTTTTAAGTCTTTACAGTAATCATTTGTTTGAAACATTGACCACTGATTCCTTTTGTATAACAAGTTTCAAAGTTTTGATGCTGTCAGTCCTTTTAGGGAAAATCAAAAATGTATAAATTTACAAAGTTTTCAAAAAATCAAATATATTTATGAGAAAAAGTCTTAATATTATTGAAAAAATAACTGTTTTGTTGAATTCCTCATCCCAAAATGAGTCAAGTTTCAATGTTTCAGTCTTGTACCTCAACCAGATACTTTTTACAGCAAGTTCAAAGTTATATTTTTTTTACCTTTTTTTGCTCTATCAAATTTTGCTTCCGTCTGTATTTACATAATGAAATAAGAGTTGATTACTGATGTGAAAAAAAATTAGCTTAATAACTAACATAGTATGAAACATATTAAGAAGTGTCAATGAATTAACTGTAGAATTGAAATTTATATGAATAGTCAATTTTATCTTCCTGTATTATTTTTGCTATCAAGATAAGTGATAGAAACTGCAGAAAGAAGAAGGGTCTCGCCGACCATATCGGCGATAGACTGAGAACCGAGAAGCGTCCAGTAATTCGTCGCACTCAACGAGGAAATGGTTTAAGCAATACGTGAGTTACCTACCCCTACTGAACATTTAAAAAATTCTACGTAATCTAGCAAACACTATTCAACCAATGTTAGAACTATTAAAAGGATACAGTTTCACCCTTGAATGAGCCACAGAAAAAAACATTCAGACAGATGAACACAAACACTAATGGTGATTCACTAAGCGAAGCTTAAATGTGGCACAAAGCTGAAAGTATGAAGCACCCAGTGAGGATCGAACTCAGTACTCAGTCGTAATTGATCTAGCGAGAACAGCTTGCTACTCATTACATTATGCCGAAGAGCCCCATAAGCACCAATAATCTCTCATATGACCACTATAAGTGCTAATGCAAGCAGATATGGTCTTGGAGCAAGGAAATTAAGTCACAGCTTCTTCCTCCCGTACACTCTCTCCAATGAAATTATGAAATTACACTCAAATTGAAAAGAAATGCTTCGCGAAAGCATGAGCTGGTGAGAGGTTTGACAGATACATTGATAGATTTGATCAATTTCTCCTAAATGACCACAAACTTCTAGTGCCACTAATTAATACTTGGGAATTAAATAATACTCCACTGAGATGTCAAAGATTAGGATCAGGAAATATAACCCTAAAGTTGAGCATGTTCCAGAAAAAATACTCAGCCTCTTAAACACTATCAAAATCCTCTAAATGGAGTAGTTGATGAGATGATGTAGCATAATAGAAACAATATCAACAACTGATTATAAATGAAAAGAAATAAGCAATTCTACAGACGAAGATATTTTTGGAAGGAAGTAATTAATCTCAGATTAAATGAATGACTGAAGAAAGGAATAATGAATAAATGAAGGAGTAGAACCTTATTTTATCTACAGGAATGGATTATCAGTTCATCAAAATATATCATTATATTATTATATTACAATAGCCCAATCACTGAGCATAGAAATCTTGCGAACGATACATAGAAGGCACTTGGATTAAATAAATGCAGAGAAAGGACTAACATCTCAGTATACTGCCCAAGGATATCCCAAGAAATAGAAAGATTTATCAAAAGATATGAACTTTGTAACCTACATTGTCCTTTAAATCCACACGAAACTCTAAAACTGTTGTGGATTCCGGGATGAATCCGATACCAATTAATAACAAACGCCAGGAATGGATAAGGAAAATAAATGTATTAACGTAATAATACAAACTGGTTATCCGGGTTAGTAGATCCAGGAATGCGGGTTAGTAGCAATAATATATATACAGTCTTGGTATTGAAGTATCGCGGTATGACTCCTTACTTAGTCTACGTGCTCGTTAACTGTGACGCTTGCCGCAGTCTCTGTGTGTAACTTACTCTACTACTACTGAACTCTACTACTCTTCTGTCGTTCCGTCTCGACTCCTTGACTGTTCGGGTATTCACTGGTAATAGTATATGTATACCTTGGGTGAGTCCATTTGTATGAAAAGGGAAGACCCCTTAACAAAAACTCACTTCACAAACGTGAGGAACAGACATTCTAAAACTAGAAGATGAATACTAATTAGTTGTAGACTACTTTTCGTGATACCCAGAAATAGCACAAACATTTTTACTAGTCAGCATATATATGTTGGGGAAAAATTCGATGAGTCACCGTTTGTTGAATAAAAAATTAGAGAAAGTGTGCCTGCATGTTCAAATAAAATGACGATATTTATTTAACGTAAAATACACAAATTCTTAACTGTAACTGATATTACGAAATGAGAGTTTCTATTTAGAAAGTTCTTCTCTCTAACTGAAAAGAAAAACGAATATAAATAGTCTTTCAGTGGTGAAGAGAGAAAGTAGTGTTGGGAGACAAGTTCAAAGGGAGTCCGCTGTTGCTTTGGTGAAAAAGACAGAACGATGAGGTTGATTCGTGTCTCTTCAGTGCTGTCAGTCTTTCTGTTGAGTTGGATGGATGTCTGGTTTATATAGCTTCGTGTAGGCTCCATAAACCTATTCTTATTTATTGACGGGAGTTGATTTTATTGGCTTTTATTAATTTGAAAATTTGAAACGTTTGAAACCGGAAGGCTGCGAGGAGCCTTTGTGTGGTGTGTTTATTTTGTCATTTGATTTGAAACGGTTAACTTCTGCTTAATCTACATATGTAAGACTACAGGTCTGAAGGAACGTTCTTGGTCTTCTGAACCTAACGAACCGCTTACGGACAATACTCTCATCTATGACACTATCTCTATATAGGGTATCTATCATTTTTACTGTTTGTACAACATTTAAAAGAGCAGCAAATAACGAAAATGTATGTCATTTTCCTCTATTTTCACTTTTAATGTAAAATCATTTTACATTTGCAATGCACACTCGCATCGTATCGAAAGATGCATTGAAATGTCACCTTTCAAAATATGTCACGAATTTCAGTCATGTGTGAAACGAAATCACGTGAACTATTGAAAAACGCTACACATTTTTGTTCCAATCCAGTACAATGTATTGATGTGTAACTGCATTAAAGAAATATCCCATGAAAGTCGAACTCTGTAGTAATACTCACTTTTGAATTATGTATGATTTTTACTTATATACATGAATATATTCCCGCATAGAATTACAATATATTAATTGTTAATGTTAATCTTGATATATTTTTATATTGTAAACATATAACAAAAACGTGTTTTATTTTTTCCTTTGTAACTTTTTCTAGGTCAACTTGGGCTCCAAATTTATACTAATGTATTAAACGTTTTCTGCTCTACATGATTAAAGGAAATGGATGTCATAAAAATCTATATGCAAAATTATTATGAAGTATATGACTGATCATCCTCAAAATGTAAAGATCATATGCCAAGTGTCAAACTGTCAACCGTAGAATTTCTAGGTGTTCAGCTAGTTATTAGTATTATTATTACTATTATTATTATTATTGATACTATTTACTGACCATCGGTAATTATTAATTTTGGAAGAGAAATAAAGTGGTTATCAATGGGGAACAATTTACAAGATTCTGCTTTGTATTTATTTCTTTACTGAAGTTAATAAGTGAATTTAATAAATGAATTAATTAAAGATCGGAACGATGTAGATAACGTCATTCGACATTAGCATTATCTGCATAGTCCCAATCTTTAAGGTTTCAGCTAATTAAAAAGGTTATACAACTCGTTCTAGAGCTTAAGTGATTGTGGAACAACTTTCTTCTGAGAAAGTCAAGTATTAGAACAAATATTTATCTTACTCAATTTCTTTTTGTTTTAACATGTGAACCGATGGAATAGTTACCTCGACAGATCATCATTTTATAGATAAGTGTCATATAGGGAAAAAATAAGTAACTACCGACATCGAGGTTCGAGTGTGACACTCTGGATTTATGAATATATGTTTTCCGCTAGGTGTATACATAGCGGTCTCAGACTGGTGTGATTATTGAGCGACAAATTTGAGTCAGTGTACGAGGAATATCATTTTGAGTCGTAGTGGGAGTTCTTTTTTCACCGACCAGTTTGACCTGTGCATAGCGCCTGACATTATTTTTGCTGTTCCAATCTTGAAATTTTTGTTTTGGACTTTTGCGTTAAGTTTGCGTTAAGTTTTAAAAGTTTAATTTTCTTACGTTTATTGATTATCTGTGAATAAATTTTTGATTTTTAATTTTCAGTTTTTCTTTCACCCTCTACCAGTTCTTATTTTATCTTTATTTTGCATCTATTTCTTTATTAGGCCTCTTGATTTACTTTATCTTTTCTAGTTATATTGAACTTATTTTCTGTATTCCCTGTAAGACATTAATTTCAGTTTATCCTTCTAATAACTTTTGTTTATCTTTGTATACTTTTACGTATTACTTTGTTTATCAGTTTAAATAATTCTCATAAGTTCTGTGTTTTATTTTCCTGTCTATCTTTCCATTGTTTTATTTATAGTTTTTTTTAATTTTCCTAGACATACATGTTTTTTTCATGTAACGTCGGCCATTTTGGTTTAATCTTAATACTTTTGTTTTACGTATTCTTTTGCTGCTTATTTTTTTAAAAGGACATTTTTTTACTTTTATATATTACGTATTTTGTAAATTTTTACACGTTCTACCACTTTTTGATTTGAACCAAGTTTTTTGTCTTCTTAAATTTCTTTCTTCATTTTGAAGAAGTTTTGTGTTTTGATTATTGCGTGTAAAATTCTATTTGCTGTATTGATCTTTTTTCTCTTTTATATGTTTGTTTAATTTATTTCTTTAATTTTTGTTTTATTTAAAAAACAGGAAAAATGTTCTGCTTTGAAAGAATTTTGTGTTTTTTCGAAAAAAATATATTTTTAAATTTATTCATTTAATAAAAAAAAAGTCTGACTTTATCACATCAATAAGAATGGCTGGCTGAAGCAGGTCGCTCAAGAAATATTTATTTGGTTCCAAGAAAGACCCACCTGATAAAGTGAAAAATACCAATCGCCTATTGACCTGAACAAAGAAATGGTAGATGAAAAAAAACAAAAACAAATTATGGATCTTACCAAGTCAAACGACGAAAATTCTATGGTATCGGAAAAACAAAACAAAATAGTATCAAGACGAACGACAAGGAATCTATGGTGGCCGGAAATGATAAATAAAAAAATCAAACCAAATAAAACGACCAAAGCCCCAACAAGTATGGTGGCCGAGAATAGCCGAAATACAGAAGAGACAACGACTACAGAAGCAAAAATACAAAGACGACAACATAGCAGTCGGAAACAAGCTATCTTGCTAGAAGTTACCACCGAAATACATAATCAACATTAAGGAGTTCCTGGAGAAAGTCAAGAGCTATGCTCATCTTGTCACAGAAGACGGGTTCTTGACAAATCCCGTGGAACTACAGAAAGTTGGAAGAAGAATTGGGCCAGTCTTTTTGCTGGACAAGCGTTCGCGCAAAGTTTGCCGTTCTGCAAAAAAGACCGTTATAAAACTGCAGAGGGATTAAAGGAAAATAGTTTTTTCATGTGGGACGTACTGCTACCCAGGGCTGCTGACTGCGAAGCCGCTTGTCGTCGAGACCTCATAACAAAAGACCTTATTCTGAAGATAGATATTCAGGTCAGGTCAGGTATAGGACAACATTTTAGTATATGAGATCCCTCCTCTGATCATCGAGGAGAACTTGGCCGCTTATCTGTGTCAATTTGGACAGATACTCAGTGCTTCTTCTGATGAACTGACCGAGGGATGGAGCTTCGAGATAAGGCCAGAAAATGCCTATTATCGTCATAGCGACTGGTTATTTCACCTCTACCTGCACAGAGAAGAAAGTATCTGGAGTTTGGCACCCACCGGCCCAAATGCCCCTCTGGCCGAATCTGTTGTTTCCGCCTCGCCTATAATGGACATGCCAGCGACCGAGACTGGTGCAGTGAACCCCCCGTTGGGTCCATCTTACGTGCCCCATTCCTCGAAAAGCCTTTGCTCGCCACTTGTGTGATTGCGGAGAAGGAAAATGGAAATGGCAGGTCGTTGGCAGAGCTAGAGGGAAAATCTGAGCAGTAGGATGTCGTTATAGAGAAGCCTTTACGGGTAATGCCACAGACAGCCCCACTCCCTCTACCAGTTCTAATTGCGATTCCTCGACCAGCTACTCAGGCCAACTTAGGCAAAAGAAATTAAAATATGAGAAATCATTCGAGAAAGCGGAAAAGATACAAAAGCTGAAAGAGGCTCTTAAGGAGAAGAGTCTCCCTAAAAAACTGTCCCTTCTTGCTCGGCACGGTCTTTCCTATCCACAAAACATTTAATGGCTCCTCCTCCAATCCTGAGATACCTATCGCCCACTCAACTTAAAGAAAACCCCCATTCCCAAATCATCATCCAAGGACCCTCCCACCATTTCCAGTACCACAAATACCTCTAAGCCCTCCCCGGACTAAACTCCCACCGGCACACAAAAATGTTAGATAATTCTAAACGGCAAAGAAGTCCATCACCTGAATCGACAGAAGCTACAAACAAAACAAAAAAACCTAAGCCCATTTATAACACAGGGGAAGACGTGTGCCGAGTTCCTAAAGATCAAGAAGACAAGGCATTATCGCAATGTAGGAAGATTAAAGATCTGAAATTCCTTATCAGCTTCAAATCTCTGAATGGTCTCGATATCGTGGACAAAAGAAATTTTCCTAAGGCCGAAAGACTTTTTAAAAGTTGTACGATCTGGTCATGGAGGAATATGTAGAATATGGTACATGAAGCCAACAATACGTTTGTTATTTTCCCCCGCTAGCGTTTTTCAACGAATCCAATTCGAAAAAATTAAAACAGTTTTATGGGGGGGTCTCCCGCTTTTTGTTCACCCCTCCCTTTATAGAGCCTTAAAACTAACATTTTCCTGGAACATTGGTGGCCTGTCCAATGATAGTACAATCAGTACTGAGATGGGAACAAGATCAATGGTACAGGCTCATGTTCAATGCAGAAGAGCAATCCTAATTGGTCTGATAATGGCACTCTGGTTAGCTACTGTGAACGCCCGGGGCCTGAGGTCAGATTGTCGCAGGGCGAGGCTCTCTCGTGACCTTCAGCATTTCGGGGTGAATGTTTGTTGTGTGCAGGAGACCCGTTTTTCAACTCGTGATTATGAGGGCACCTTGTCTAAGGGCCTTTCCCTCTATTCAGCATGTTGGTCGCTCGAGAAGAGTTTTCTGGCTGGTAAGCAAGTCTTTGAAGGTGGTGTGTGCTCTTGTCTTCGTAGATCAGGCGAGCAAGGTTTGCATGCTGGATGTTACTATAAGGGATAAGACTGTTGGTCTCATTGGGGTTTATGCGTCCAATGACCATTCTGAGTGGCCTGATGGTTTCGGTAGATCGAGGCGTTATGACGACATTTCGTCGGTTAGATTTAGCGGGTGACTGGAATGCCGTCCTTGACCCCGATATAGATCGTATAGGGCCAAAAGCAAGTACTAACAACCGAGGCGGGAAAACATTTCGAGACTTATCGTTAAGTTTGATCTTGTCGAAAAGTACCATAATAAATATCCTCGAGAAGTTGTGTGGATTTGGACAAATAGCAGCGGCTCAGCTATGGATGTGCGTTCTAGCTACATCGACAGAGACTTATTTGGGAGAGTCGGTACAGGTGTGATACTATTTAGCTACAGTGGTTAATTGATTAATTAATTAATCACAGAAATTAATAACGGGAATTACTAAAGCAATAGATAGATCGAAAGGCATACTGAGCGACAGTATTTGTTTCTTTTTACAAACAAAGAATGGGTAAAAGATTTTTTTATTTTGTTTTCATTTGCGGGGCGGAATATGATTGTTCTTCCTTTCTCGCCAGAAAACAGAAAGTCGTAGAAAAGCGGATCTCATTTCTGTCGACATTAATTAATATCCTCATAAGAACAATGGTTTTGACCACACCTATACCTTGCACGCGAAGTTCCGAATGTCCGTCAGCCGCGTGTGTAGAAACGGGGTCAACGAAATTCGGTTGACAAGGAAGACGGAATTAATCGAATTAAGCGAAACCAAAAACATTGATATTGACAAAAACTGTGTATACGACCAAGGATTTTTGTCGCCAGAAATGGTCAACTGACGGTTGAAACAATAAGGGAAAAAAAGATTTTGTTCGTCAAATGAAAACCACCCAGTTAAGGGTTGATTACAATAGTTTAAAAGTCAGCAATAAATGTGCTGGGTGATGACCAGATGTCCAGAATAAGGTAAAAATAATTCTGCGGGCACACTCTGGGAGGTCTAGAAGAATTCTGTTGATAACAGAAAGGAATTTTTTTTTTAGTTATGGCCATGTGGCGTTCATAGAGATTTTTTTTGGTGGGGGGATGACGCAGAAAAAGGATAATTCTTTTTCTTTCTTTTCTTTTCCCTTGGAATGTCAATGTAAGTCAACACCAGCCTAGCCATACCCACACCAGGGTAGCATGAAGTGGTAAGCAGAGGTGAGAAATATGATAAAGAAGGAGAAACTTGTTGACGCCCACGAGGAGGTTAGTGTGAGGTACCAATGTGCGAAAGGAAGAGACTTAGGAGGATAATTCTCATCCGACCTCTCCTCACAGAAGGTGAGAATAGGAGAAGGAAGGGAATTGTTGTTGACGCCCCTCGAAGAGTGTGGGTATGAGGTACCGGTATGAAGAGGAAGAGTCCTAGGAGGGTAGTTCTCCTCCGACCTCTCTTCACAAAAGGGGGAGAACCCCTCTGAACAAAGCAGGATAGATTTCCAAAAATGGAAAGTGATAAATTTTCCTGTCAGAAAACAAAGAAAATCCTTATTGGGGATTTTAAATTATCGAGGGACCCAGACCGCGTCTGGCCCCACACCCGGTTTTGGTCGACGTTCATATAAACGAACGTACCCGGGCGTTCATTCAGACAGTCCAGTCCAGTCCAGTCCAGTACCAGTTCCAGAGTTCGCCAGTTGGCAGTTAAGAATAAGCCTCGCAGCAGGTGACCGCACGAATTCCACGGCTTTCGACTTAGACTTCTAGCCAAGAACAGTTCAGTGAAGCCCGACTTAGATTTTTCCACCAAAGCCAGTTGACAAACATCGATTGAAGATACCAAAGGCCGTTTACTGAAACATAACTTAAGATACTAAAACTCTCTAAGAACGCAGAAGTATCACAATCCATAGACGTGGGCTGGGAGAGAGAGACGTACTACTGTATCCAACAAACAGATAGAAAGTAAATTGTTATTCCTTAGCAACATTTGAACTCCTTGAATTGTTCCTTTATTTTTCTTCTATATGCATTTGTGCAGCATCACCCTTGACCCGGATTCGGATCGCACTACAGCCCGACGCCTGATTGATCTCATCAACCTAAGATCAAATTATAACGTGGGTAGGTTGGACCGAGATCAAAGTAGTTGCTTCGGTAACCAGACGTTGGAGGCGAGCTGGGGACGACAAGACTGATGCTGTATCTAACCAGACATCATCCGCGACCAAGACAAGAGTTAGAACCTCACATCCGATGCCGTGGTAACCAGCAGGGTTAGACTGTCACATCTGTCGTCGCGATCAGGACTTCAGCGGGTGTCCCAGGGTTAGACTGACTCACATACGTTGTCGTGATTGCAAAATCACACCACCCACTCGGGGTCAGCGTCTCAAGTGGCGCCGCTACCAAGACAGATCAGCAGCTGCTACATGTGTAGGACGTCACAATTGGCGACGCGACCAGGAAGTCACAACCAGCGCCGCGGCCAGACCGTCACACAGAGCTCTTAGGGTGTCCAAGATTCCATTATATAGATTATTTGGGTCATAGGTTCGCCCGGGTTCGTTTAAACTTAGATATTCCTAGGGTTAAGTTGGCTGGCTACTGGAAATTTAACGCATCATTATTTGGTGAGCAAGATTTCCAGGAACAGCTATTACTAATGCTACAACGTGAACTGACGGGAGATGTGGTTGGGAATATGTAGTCGGATAAATTAAAATCCAAAAGTAGGTCGTTAGCTGCTGAATATAGTCGTCGACTCAATCTAGATAGATTAGCGGCGCAAACGGCATGTGAGTAAAAAGATGATCGTCACATTGCCGGATAGTCGAACCGTCACTACAAACGCGGCATATGTGAGGCTTTTCCTGATTACTTCCAGGATCTTCCCGCGAAGGAACATCAGGCAGGGAAATTCCGCGTAGCACCGGATTCGTTCTAACTTGCGAAGGAAGAACGTAAAGCAAAGGCGAAAGCTTCTCAGTTCGGCGCCTATTCAGCCGACTTCCCCGCATGGAGGCAGCTAAATCGGCTGGGTTCGAGGGTCCAATCACGGAAGTCTGGGAAGTGCTGAAGCAGGTTGGCCTGGATAAATCTCCGGCATTAGATGGTCTCCCCTACGAATTATATTTGAGGCAGTCGCCCGTTTTCGTCCCTTTGCAGGCACTGATTTTCAACAACTGCTTGAAGCAGGTGTCTATACCTCAAAGCTTCACCAACGGTGTGATCAAGTTACTTCGCGAGGACAAAAACGGTGGAGATGTGATAGGTAACTTTCGGCCCTTAACGATGTTAAATACAGTGTTAAAGATTTTGGCCAAGGTTTTAGCCAACCGTTTGCAGGATCTCCTCTCTAGTCTGATTGGCTCCATACAGACTTGTGCTGTGAAGAGCAGGACTATTCAGGGTAACCTTCATATGATACGTTTGATTATCGAGCAAGTCGACAGTGACGCCGTACTAATTAATTTAGATCCGTTCAAGGTTTTCGATAGGGTTTACCATCGATTTCTGGAGGCTGTCCTTTCGGCACCCGGCTTTGGGCCGTACTTACGCACCAAGATCCGACTTCTCTATGCGTCTCCCGGTGCGCTAGTGGAAGTGAATGGCGTTCGATCGGAGCCTTTCGTATTGTCTCTTCATTCGTCAAGTTTGTATTGTCTCTTCATTCGTCAAGTTTGTCCGCTTTCGCCTTTGCTTTATGTTCTTCCTTCGCAAGTTAAAACGAATCCGGTGTTACGCGGAATTTCCCTGCCTGGTGCTACCACCTCGGTCAGGTATTCCTCCCATGCTGATGACGTTTCAGTTCTTATATCGAGCAGAGCCGAGACTGACGAAGTCAACAAAGAAATCAGAGGCTATGGTAGGGTAACAGGGTCCAAGATCAACCACGATAAGTCTGTTGGCTTGCGATTGGATGCATAGAAGGGAGTTTCTCTTCACGGACCTTTCCTCTGGACTGTGGAGTCGGTGCCGATCTCTTGTTGGAAATTAATTTCTCGAAGGTGCAGGAGAAAGCCGAGGTCGCAGTTCGTCTGTGGTCCCGGAGGAATCTTTCCTTAAAGGGTAGGGCGGAAGTATGTGTCTCGCACATCACCCCGATTATACTTTACCGACTGTACTTCCACTTCCGTCTACCATACAAAATTCACAAGTAAGGCTCTTGTTCTTGTGGGGAGGCAACTCCGCTAAGGTAGCTCGCAATATCTGCTACGTTCACCCGTCTGAAGGTCTGGATATACCTAGCGCTGAGACGCATCAACATACGCTTCGCATCGCGTTCCTAGATCGAATGTGTTGCCATTTAGATGAGGAGGACGAATTCTGGAAGAAAGATGCCCATAAGAACTTCCCATCCCTGAGAAGTGCCCCTTCTATCGTGTATGTCGTCTTGCTCTGAAACACCTCTTTCAGGCATCAAATGGCTATTCCAATGTTCAGGCGTTGTCTCGAAAGGCATTTTATTAGGTGTTAGGGGATCCGTACAAGATGATCTGATTGACGAGCTCGGTTTTACGAAGCAGGAGGCTCGCTCAATATGGCCTTGGACACTCGGATTGAAATGTTTCAATAATAATGAGGCATCACTCACCTGGCTCTCTGGGTCGGCAAAATACTTTGGAGAAATCTCCAAACCGCGTTCGCAGTGATGGGTAGGTGGAGACCTTCGGTCATGCCTTCTTTCATTGCAGGTTCCTAGTCCCCGGTGCAAGTATATTGAAAGCATCATGGTTCGAATCCTGCGCGGGACGTTTTGCGTCGCCAAGGTCCGTTCTGTCTGTAGCAATGTGGTACCGCCGATGATGAAGGCTGAACACTACGTTTGCTTGCTAGGTGTCATGAGAGTCGTGATATGGACGTCACGTCAGAAGGGATTCTATGTGAGCGAGGAGTTCACTTTTTCACAACTGATCTTGTCCTTTAAGAATCAGCAAGATTAGGATGGGAAGGCGGCGGCTACCTCCATCAGAATAAGAGGAGCCGACTTAGAGTGTCATTTATGTCGAACATTAGCAAATAGCTTAGTTTTGGGTAGTTTTTTGTTTGGCCTCTTTTATTTCTGTCTCCACTTTCTTTAGTTTAATTCACTCTCTTCTCCCCCGTTAGTTGTCCAAAGACATCAGTTCTCTGATTGATGCGGGACGCCTTTCGATTTCGGGTGTGTGTTTTGTATTTGTTTTAGTGTTTGAATGAGTGTGTGTTTCAGTGAGTGGTTTTGGTCGAATGAGTGTTGCATATTATTAAAGTTCCACGTTGATTTCGTCCAGTTAGCTGATATTTTTGCCACATTTAAGGATTGTGGATGGTTTTATTACTGACACTATTTTATTTAGTTTCTTGTAAATAGATTTTTATTCATATTGTAAATACACGTTGGGATTTCGATTTTAAATTGTTGATATTTTTCCCTCCCCCGACAGACAAGAATTGTACATATGGAGACTAGTCAGAACTCGATAGAGACATGAAGGTATTATGGTAGTTGTAAGTAAGAATGGTAAGTAAGAATGCGTTTTTGTTTTGGAATATTCTGATATGTTTGGGTCAATGTTTGTGGTTAGCTAAGTTTAATGTTAAAACAGAAGATGACAGTCCCTTTCCCCATCCTCCAATTTGGCCATGTGCCATATTTTGTATACATTATACAAATAAATACTGTGAGTATTGAGTGCCTATTGAGTGGAACTATCAAGTCGAATTAGTGTGAATTATTGTGCGTCGATGATTTGGCTTTTGATTTAGGATTTACCGGACGTTAAGGAGAGCCGAGCCGAGTCGAGTCACTAACAAGGTATTCACTGAAGTGGTTAATTATCTTTGGTTGACTTTTATTTCTTTGTTCTTGTTAAATATTTATTTGCGGTTGGAATTAAATATATTTAATTAATATTTTGACATTAAAGTCTTAAGTTATACTTAATTATTAACGGCAACCTTACGTCACAACAGTGGCGACGAGAAATTCGCGTTAATTTCACACAAGAAGAAAAAAACATCTTAATAGGATATTCACTAAATATTTACCACTTCAGAAAAGTGACGACGCGTGGAGGTACGAATTTCGCAGGACTACAAATAAATAACCTGGTGAGGATATTCAAAAATCACTTCGGCAGACTACAAAAAATGGAAGAATTAAAGTCTGCCATGGTCCAAATGTTGGAACAGTTACAACAACAGCAACAACAACAGCAACAACAACAGAGAGTTCTGGAATTATTATTACATAGAACTTCACTGGAAAGAACGTCAGATTTATTCACTCCAGATGCTGTTAGTGAATTTTTATACTGTCCAGACGAAGGAATAACATTTCTAGCGTATTATAGAAGATACAAATAAATCTTCTAAAAGGACTGTTTGCACTGGAATGATGGAAAAAAAGTTCGCTTATTATTTAGAAAACTGTCTTCTCCAGAACATGAAAAGTAAGTGAATTTTATTTTATAAAGAGAGAGAGAAAAAAAAAAGCATGTGAAATAAATTTTGATGAAACTATTAATTCTGTCAGAAATTTTCAGTAATAGGTACTTACTATTTAACACACGTTGGAAATGTCTTAACTTAGTAAAGGATGACAATGAAGATTTTGTCACTTATGCTAGCGTAGTGAACCGGGAAGGTTAGAAAGTTGAATGAACTAACACCGGATTTATTCAAATGCCTAATATTTTTACAGGGATTAACTGCTAATAAGGATGCTGAAATAAGAGCTAAGATACTGTCTAAATTAGCGATGGTTTCAAAATTAACTCTCTAGAAAATAGCTGAAGAGTGTCAACGCATGGTTAATCTGAAACTCGATACTGCAAAGAATGAGGAAAGAGACATGTCACACGTACGTAACGTCCGACCATTTAAGAAAAAGAAATATAGACCTTCTGCAACACCTAAGAAAGCATTCAAAAAAGATTATACACCTTTGTCAATACCCAATGCTTGTCATGGTTGTGGTGGTAAACATTTTAAAAGTGATTATTTTTTCCGGAACAAAAAATGCTGTGAATGTGGGAAGATTGGACACAAATTAACTCATTGTAAATAAAAAAAAATGAAAAAATAGAAGAACGTATGTAAACGTGGTAAATCCTTTGTGTAAAGCAAAAAAACCTTTAAGGAAAAACTACAAAGAAAAATTCGTCGAATGTGTCTTTAACTGAGCTAGAAACATCTCAAAAGAGGAAATTTGTTAAAATGAATAATGTAAAAATAAAACTACAACTGGATACAGGGTCTGTATCAATGAATAGACAAAGACAAAAATGGGTAAACCCAGCTTAGAAACTTCTGAAAATTTTCTCGTGGAGTTACAGGGAAGAAATTGAACTTGATGGATGAGTTCACCTGCAACATTTTTTTGTTTAAAAAAAAAAAAAAAAAATTTCACCAGTTCTCGTTTTATTGTTTTATTTCATTCTTAGTTAATTTTTGTTTTTTGTTTTTAGTTAGTTTTAGTTTTAGAAACTAAAGGCCTTTATGTAGACTCATAAAGAAAAAAATTCTTTTGACTTTTTAATTTTTCCTTGTCAGTCGTCCTATTCTTAACCTCCCCACTTAATCATTTTCATTTCTATTTTTCGCTAGGCTATTTTCCGTTATTACTTTTTAACTTTTTCCGCCTTGGGCGAAATTTATTTTTAGTTAAACTCTTCCGGATATTTCATAGAACTTTTCATAGTACATTTCAACTAGATTTATTTTTCTTTACGAATATTTTATTTTATTCTTTTCTTGTATTATTTCTTTGATTTCTTAACCTTTCGGGGTTAACGCTTGGTAGATTTTACCAAATTTAATCCCAAATTTCATTTCCTGGTATAGCCAGATTCTTGATTCTATTTTTTTTGTCTGTACTATTTCTTTCTTATTTTCCTACCTTCGCGGTAAATTTCTTTGTTTTGCCAAGCTTTTTTTAATTTATCTTCCCAAACAACTTATTGTTTTCCTGGTTAAACCAGTTCTTCTTACTGATTTGGATTTTTGTATTGATAATTTTCTATCGTTTATTTTACATTTTATTTTATATTTCCTGCTGCCTTTTTCTTTTCCCCAAACTTCCTGTATTTCTATATAATTTACCACGGGGGAAAATTGCTTACTAGTTTTAAAAGAACAGTATGGCTTTCCTCTCCATTCCCAACTCTCTGGAAGTAGGGGCCTGAAGTTGCCAGTCATTGTGACCGGCTGCAAACCAACTTGCTGGAAGTATGGAGAGGCTGGTCACCTCTTCCTGCCCAGAGAAGAAGGCCACTGTAAGTCATTCCCCGCTTGACCAAGATTCCCGTCTGATCGCGTCTTTAAATTGTCGACCCTGGTTGGGTCGAGCTTTCAGCACCCATTCACGGAAAAGCCTTCGCCCGCTGCTAGTGCAGTTGTGCAGAATGGCTGGTTGCTGGTAGGACCAGAGGACTAAAGGCAGGGACTGACCCACTAATTCTATCAACGTTAAGGGCGACGCCCTGGCCTCAAAATCAACACCCTTGAAAGAATTACAAAAATGTATGAGCTCAGTTTCGAGAAGACTGGGAAGATTAAGCTTCTCAAAGAGAAATTAGAAGCGAACAAAAAACATTCTCTATCAAAAAAGACGGCAAACTCCTCGACCTCTACTACGTCCTCCCCTACATCACAGAAGCATTCTTCCTATCACACATCTGTCCAGAAAATCCCAGCCCAGAAAAAGACCCTCTTACATTCTTTTTCATACTCCCATTCTTCCCCAATAACCATTCTGGAATGCCCCCTCCTTCCAAAAGGCAGAAAATCCCTTCTGTAGAGGCTAAGGAAAAAACATAAATTTTCATATAATTTAGGGAATGATGTCTGCCGCATTTCCCCAGCCCAGACTGAAAGAGCCCGAAATTATAGAAACAGGATCAAAGAACTGAAGTATTTCTTGTCCGCCAAACAGTACGGAAACAAAGATGTGGAAATCCCACAAATATTTCCAGATGCGCAAAGAGTGCTGACCGTCATCCAAACTAGGTTGGGGGCATGGCAGACGTGGGATATGGTCTAGGAAGGCATCAATTCATTTAAAATGTCACCCCCCAATTGCCATCGTCGAGAACGAACAATTAAACAAATTGAAAGTTTTGTTCAGGGAAGGTCCCAGTTGTAGTTCACCCCATCCTCTATAGAGCATTAAAACCGACATCACCGGGATATAGGTGGTCTCTCCCATGATGGTACCAAGGGTCAATGGGATAGGCTGTCGGTATTCTTACCCCGACCATGTTCAAACCAGTTTCCCAACCATAATCGGTCTGATAATGGCTCGCTAGTTAGCAAATTTGAATGCCCGGGGCCTGAGGTTGGAGTCACACGCGACCGTGAAGACATCCTGCCTATGAGGTCTGTCTTCTATTCAGCATGTTTTGATGGGCGCTTGAGGTGTGTTTCCTGGTTAGTGAGCAATTCTGTGAATACGGTGTGTGCTCTTGTTTGGCGGGCAAGATTTGCGTGCTGGATATTACCATAAAGGATAAGGCTGTTCGTCTCATTGGAGTTTATGCGCCCAATGCGGCCTGGTTTGTTTCGACGGATCGAGCCGTTATTGTCGACAACTTGTCATTTAGTTTTAGCGGTATGTTGGAATGCCGTCCCGATATAGATCTTTTAGGGGAAAGATCGGGTACTAACTACCCGTATGTTATGCCGTTTCGGGACTTTATCAGCGGGTTAGGGTTAGTCTTGTCGATAAGTATCGAAATGATCACCCCCGGGAGGTAGCATGGACTTGGACTAAGAGTGGCATCTTGGATTCGGTGAGGCGTTCTAGCTACATCGACCGAGTTCTAGTTATGAGAGTCGACGCAGGGCTTTTAGGTTGTCGAAGTTTCCATTATATGTTTGCTCGGATCATAGGCTTGTCTGGATTCGTGTAAACCTAGAGAAGCCTTAGGTTAAGATGGCTGGCTTCTGAAACTGAACGTATCATTATTTGGTGAGCAAGATTTCTGCGGCCAGATATTACTAATGTTACAGCGAGAATTGTCGGGGATATGGTTGGGAATAACTGGTTGGATCATTTAAAATCCAAATTCAGGGCTTTTGCTGCTGATTTTAGTCGCCGACTCAAGATCGGGCGATCAAATCCCGTGATAGTGGAGACGTAGCTTTAGCTAAGGCAGAGATGGTCTTCTTGCTTATTTTTATACCGTACCTATGGACTATAATGGGTATATCCCAATCCGTGTAAATAGAGTAGAAGATATTGTATGTGGTAGTCATTTGGATTCACTGTGGGATTCACTTGGGTTTCACCTTGATTCACTTCTAGCTCACCACTCGTAGTTGATTACTTACTACACGCCGCTGGCGAACTTTGTATGTTGTTCCTGTTATAAATATTATCGTTCATTTCCAACCTTCGTTTTTGTTATTTTTATTCAGTAACCTTTTCCTAGGTCACAACCCTTATCAAGAAGTAGTTAGGTCTAGGCTAAAAAGAATGTCTTGCGAGGTACCGAATATGGCCGCTGAATTGCGTGCAGATGAAGCTCGGAGTGCATCCAGTCGTCAAATCGCGAGCATCACATCGCTGAACAAGCGAACTGTGATTACAAACTTTGGCATATGTGGTACTTTCTGTGACTACTTCCAGGAGCTGCCTACCAGGGAGCCCGGCCTGAGCCTGCTCAGTTTGATGTCTATTTGGTCGACTTTCTCCGCTTCGAAGCGATTGAGATCTGGGTCTTCCGTACGAAATGTACTTGAGGCAGTCGACTGTGTTTGTCCCCTTGCTGACACACATTTACAAAAACTGATGAAGCAGGGGTCTATACCTCAACGATTCACCAGGGGTGTGATCAAGTTGCTTCGCTAGAACAGAAACGGTGGGGCCTGGGTAGGTAATTATCGGTTTTTAACGATGTTAAACACAGAGTTAAAGATTTTAGCCAAGGTCTTATCCGGCCGTTTGCATGTTGTCCTCCCTAGTCTCATTGGTTCTGAGTAGACTTGTGCTGTGAAGGGCAGGACTATTCAAGGCAACCTTCATATGATACGTTTGATTATCGAGCAAGTCAGCAGTAGCGCCGCGTTGATTTAGATCATTCAAAGGCTGACAAAGGCGATAGGGCTGACCATTGATTTCTGGGAGCTGTCCTTTCCGTCGCTGATTTCGGGTCGTACTTTCGCACTTGGATCTGACTTCTGTATGCGTCCCCGGTGGGTTGGTAGAAAGGGAATGGAGTAAAATCGAAACCTTTCGTATTGTCTCGCTCCATTCGTCAAGTTTGTCCGCTTTCGCCTTTGCTTTACGTTCTAAACGTTGGAACATTTCCTTCGTAAGTTAAAGACAACTCCGGCCCTACGCGGAATTTCCCTACCTGGCGCTATTACCTCGGCCTGGTATTCTGCCCATGTTGATGACGTTTAAGTAAAGAAATGGTGGCTGAAAAAAGCCAAACTATGCATTTTACGAGCAATGAAGATTGTATGGTGTTGGGAAAAATAGTACCAAGACGAACGACACGGAATTTATGGTGGCCGAGAAAAGCCAAAATTCAGAAGAGACAAGAAATACTACAGAATAAAAAAACAATGACGAAAACGTAGCGGTCGGAAGACGTCCTGTTTCTGGAAGTCCCCGCCGAAATGCATTATCAACATCACGGAGTTCCTGGAGAAATCCAAGGGCTACGCTCACCTTGTCCCAAAAGATGGGCCCTTGGAAGTACAAAATCCCGTGGAAGTACAAAAAGTTGAAAGAAAATTATGTTGGTCTTTGTGGTGGACAAGCGTTCGCGCAAAATTTGTCGCTCTACAAATGACACTGTTATAAAATCGTTGACGTCCCTGGGGTTTAAACCGCAGAGAGTCAATAGAGGAAAAGTGTTTTTCATGTGAGACGTATTTCTACTCACGGCTGCCGACTGCGAAATCGCAAGCAGCCGAGAACTCATAACCAAAGACATTATTATGAGGACAGCATATCAGGATAGGCGTAGGACCAACGTTTCAGTATAGAAGGTCCCTCCTCAGATCATCGGGTAGCACTTGGTCGTTTATCTGTGCCAATTCAGACAGATACTCAGTGTTTCTTCTGATAAACTGACCGGGGGATGGGGCTTCGAGATAATGAGTGACCGTAAGGCCTTCATCTCCATCGCCAACTGGCTAGAAGTAGAATGCGAGGAAACTATTATCGTCACAGACCGAAAACGTCTTGCTGGAAGTGCTGACAAACTGGTCACCTCTCTTCTTCCTGCCCAGAGAAGAAGGTTTCTGGAGTTCTGGTCCCCGCCAACCCAAATCCCCCGCTGGCCAAGTCTGTTGATTCCGTCTCGCCTTTAATGCGCATGACAGCGACCGGGACTGGTGTGGTGAAACTCCCGGTTGGGTCCGTCTCATGGTCCCCATTCCTCGAAAAGCCTTTGCCCGCGGGTTGTGCAGTTGCAAAGGAAGAAAAGAGGGAATGGTAGGTCGTTGGTAAGGCTAGAAGCTCCGGGCAGTGGGACCTCGTCCCATAGAAGCCCCTACGTGTAATGACACAGACAGCCCCATTCCCTCTACCAGTTCTAAGGGCGATTCCCCGACCAGCTACTCTTATCGACTTCGGCAGCAGAGATTAAAATATGAGCCATCATTCGAGAAAGAGGAGAAGTTGCAATAGTTGAAGGACGAACTTAAGGAGAAGCGTTCTCTCTAACAAACTGACCCTTTCTTCTCGGCATAGTCTTCCCCATCTACAAAACAAAACTTCATGGTTCCTCCTCCAGGCCTGAGATCTCTATCTCCCACTCCCTCTAAAATGACAGCCTTAAAAAAGGTCCTTATTCCCAAATCATCATCCAAGTGGTGGGATGGCCCATGGAATAGATGTATTGGGGGATACATCTATTTCATGCCCTGTCCAAACTCCCACCGGCACACCAAAAAAGTACGAGAATTCAAAGAATTCCATCACCTGTGTCGACAGAAGTAACATACAAGAAAAAGCCTAAGCCAATTTTTAACACAGGGGAAGACGTGTGTCGGGTTTCTAAAGATCAGGAAGAGACATTATCTCAATTAGGAAAATCAAAGATCTAAAGTTCCTCATCAAATTCAAAACTATAAATGGTCTCGATATCGAGGACCCAAGAAATTTCCCTAAGGCCGAAAGACGTTTAACAATCGTACAATCGGATCAGGGAGGACAATAAATTTGAATCATGTTTGATGAAACCAACAATGCGTTTGGGATTTTTCCCCCTTTAGCGTTTTTCAGTGAATCCAATTCTAAAAAATTAAAAGTTTTGCTCTGGGACGTTCCTGCTTTTTGTTCACTCCTCTCTTTATATAGCCTTCAAACTAACATTTCCTTGTCCTCACCCCAGCCATGTTCATATCAGAAGTGCAACCCTAATCGGTCTGATAATGGTATTCTAGATATTATCAATGTCCTGGGCCTGAGGTCAGATTCTCGCAGGTTGAGGCTCTCTCGTGACCTTCAGCGTTTCGGGGTGAATATTTGTTTTGTGCAGGAGACGTGTTTTTCAACTTGTGATGATGAGGTCATTCTGTCTAAGGGCTTTTCCCTCCATTCAGCATGTTTTGATGGTCATTCGAAAGATGTTTCCTGACTGATGAGTAAGTCTTTGAATGCGGCGTGTATTATTGTCTTCGCAGATTCAGCGTGCTGGATGTTACTATAAAGGATGAAGCTCTTTGTCTCATTTGGGTTTATGCGCCAAATGACTATTCTGAGCGGCCCGACTTGTTTCGGCAGATCGAGCCGTTATTGTCGACATCTCGTCGGTTAGTTTTAGCGGGATGTTGGAATGCCGTCCTTGACCCCGATATAGATCGTATAGGGGCAAGATCGAGTACTAACCGCCGAGACGTGAAACCATTTCGGGACTTATCGTTAAGTTTGATCTTATCGATAATTACTGTAAACACCATCGGGAAGTAATTTGGACTTGAACAAATAGCGGCGGCTCGGCTATGGATGTGTGTTCCAGCTACATTGTGTGAGTCTTAGTTAGGAGAGTCGACGTAGGGCTCCTAGGGTGTCCGAGCTTCCATTATATAGTTTTTTCGAATCATAGGTGTGTCCGGCATCGTGTAAACTTAGATAAACCTGGCTGGCTACTGGAAATTTAACGCATCATTATTTGGTGAACAAGATTTCCAGAACCATCTACTACTAATGCTACAGCGGGAACTGACGTGGGCTGTAGTTGCGGATATGTGGTGGGATAAATTAAAATCCAAAATTAGGCCGTTTACTGCTGAATATAGTCGTCGACTCAATCTAGATTAGCGGCACAAACCGCATGAGAGCAAAAATTCGATCGCGCAGAAAAATCCCGTGATAGCGGAGACGTAGCCTTAGCTAAAGTTTCCTTTTTTATCAAGAAGGATCAAGCTCTGGTAGTTAGGGCTTGGCTAAAAAGAATGTCTTTCGAGGCAACGAACATGGCTTCTGAATTGAGTGCAGAGGATGTTCAGAATGCATCTCATTGACATATTGCGCCGGATAATCGGATCGTGACTACAAACGCGGCTTATGAGGTTTTCATGACTACTTTCAGGATCTGTTCATCAGGGAGCACTTCTCAGTTTGACGTCTGTTTAGCCGACTTTCTCTGCCTGGAGGAAGCTGAAGCGGCTTGGTTCGAGGGTCCCATCACAAGAGTGGGAAATCTGGAAAGGGCTAAAGTAGGTTGGCCTGTATAAATCTCCGGGATTAGATGGTTTACCCCAGGGACTGTACTTGAGACAGCCGCCTGTTTTCGTTCCTTTACTGACAGTGATTTTCAACACCTGCATGAAGCAGGGATATATAACTCAACACTTCACCAAGGGTGTGATCAAGTTGCTTCGCAAGGACAAAAACTGTGGGGATGGGATAGGTAACTTTCGGCCTTTTAACGATGTTAAATACAGTTAAAGATTTTAGCCACCTGATTCCCCTTTGCAGAATCTCAATGTACTTCCACTTCCGTCTAGTATACTAATTTCATTCTTCCCCTTCTTGTGGGGAGGCAAGCCCACTAAGAAAGCTCGCGAGATCTGTTAGGTCCACCCTTCTGTATGCCTAGATTTGAGACTCGTCAACATACGCTTCGCATTATGTTCCTAGATCAAATGTGTTGCGATTCAGGCGAGGGGGGCGAATTCTGGAAGTGTGCGAATTCTGTGAAGTGTGCACTCGTGCGAGAAGGAGGCCCACCATTTACTCCGAGGTGAGTGCTCCTTCTATTTTGAATGTCATTTTGCTCTGAAACACTTCTTTCGGGCATCAGATGGCCTCTCCATTGTCCAGGCATCGTCTCAAAAGGTATTATATCAGGTGTTAGGGGATCCGTACGAGATGATCTGATTGACAAGCTCGGTTTTACGAAGCAGGAGGTTCGCTCAATATGGCCTTAGGCGTGAGGATTGAAATGACTCACTAATAATGAGGCATCACTCATCTGGCTGATCATTCGTAGAGCCCGTTGGGTCGGCAAAAGACGGCGGGTTTGAAGAAATCTCCAAACTGCGTTCGCTGTGATGGGGAGATGCAGACCCTTGGTCACGCCTTCTTTCATTGCATACTCATAGTTCCGTCGTGCAAGTTTGTTGAAGGCATCATGGTTCGCATGCTGCGCGGAAAGTTTTTCGTCCTCGAGAATAGTTCTGTCCGTAGTAATGTGGTACCGTCGATGCCGAAGGCTCAACACTATGTGTTCTTTTGCTTGCTCGGTGTTATAAGGGTTGTGATATCATCGACACGTCAGAAGTGATTCTATGGGGGCGAAGAGTTCACTTCTTCCCAACTGATCTTGTTCTTTAAGCTTAAAGTGAAGATTATGATAGAAAGGCGGCGGGTCCCTCCATCTGAATTTGGAAAAAGGTGGGTGAGTCTTGCGCGTTTGTGTTGAGTAAGAGGAGCAGACTTAGAGTAATATTTTGATGCCGGTCAAGCATCAGGAGTTTGCACTATCTGTATCGAATATTGGCAACCCCGCACGAAAATAGCTTAGTTTAGAGGGTTTTTTCTTTTAGTTTCTTCCTGTCAGTTAACCTAGTTAGTAGATGTATTCTCATTGATCCCTTTTTATTTCTGTTTCCACTTTCTTTAGTTTAATTTCACCTCCCCTTCCCGTTAGGTGTCCAAAGACGTCAGTTCTCTGTCGGATGCGGAACGCCTTTCGATTTCCGGCGTGTTTCGTCTTTGTTTTAGTGTTTGAATGATTGTGTGTTTCAGTGAGTGGTTTTGGTCGAATGAATGTTGCATATTATTAAAGTTCCACGTTGATTTCGTCCAGTTAATTGATGTTTCAGACACATTTAAGAGTTGTGGAGTGGGGTATTACTAACACTGTTTTATTTAGTTTCTTGCAAATTTTTTTCATATTGTAAATACACATTAGTGTTTAGATTTTAAATTGTTGTTATTTTTCCTTCTCCCACAGACGAGAATTGTACATATGGGGACTAGTTAGAACTCCATAGAGACATGAAGGTATTATGGCGTTTGTAGTGAGAGTGGTAAGTAAGAATGCGTTGTTTTGGTGTTAGGAATATTGTGCTATGTTTGGGTCAGTGTTTGTGGCTAGCTAAGTTTAATGTTAAGACAGATAACCATCCTTTTCCCCACCCCCTAATTTGGCTTTGTGCCACATTTTGTATATAATATACGGATATTGGGATTAAATGAAAGTTTGGACGGGATTGTGAACCGCTTTTGTTATTTTTCAGATACCGAGAAGAGATTCTCAGCGGAAATATTCCTTTTTTTGAAAACCAAGGAATTTTGAAACCGAAGTTTTTAATTAAGTTGATTTTGTTATTATTTTTCTTTTTTCTGAATTGATTTTTTGATGTATTTTTTCTTTGTCGTTTTCTTTTTCTTTTAGCTTTTATTTTTTTCTCCTTGTTAGTTTGAAGCCACCATCTTAAACTTTTCCGATGTAACAAAGCTTCACCAGTTCTCTTTTTATTGTTTTATTTCATTCTTAGTTAATTTATTTTTTATTTTTTGTTTTTAGTTAGAAACTAAAAGACCTTTATTTGGACTTATAAAAAGAATTGTTTTCTTTTGACTTTTTAATTTTTCCTTGTCAGTCGGCCTATTCTTACCCTCCCCACTTAGGCATTTTTATTTCTATTTTTCTCTAAGCTACTTTCTGTTATTTTTTCTTTACTTTTTCCGCCTTAGGCGAAATTTATTTTTAGTTAAACTAGGTACCTTCATGAGATTGCTACAAAAAGAGCATAGTATGATGAAAAAGAAACCAAACTTGACGAAAACAAAATTTTATCGCCTAAATGTTTATATTGTTATTAAGAGGAAAGACCAAAGTATTTTTTAATTATTTAAATTTTTTTTTCTTTTTAGAACATTCTAAATTTTGATTAAAAAAACCTTGTTTCTCTTTGTATCACCGGAAGTAGTAAATAACATAAATTTTTAGCACGTGTTTTTTTTGTTTTTTTTTGTATGACAGACACTAATTTGGAAAATCTTGCAAAAATAAAAAATAATTGTCGGATGTTAATGAAACTTTCAGAAACTATTCACAAATGATGGAAATTATTATAAATATTCCTTTTTTTAAAGTCATGGCAAAATATTTTTTATACTTGTTAGCCCCTACCCCCATAACTAATTTTATGAAAACACTAGAAATTCAGCATTGTTCAGTTTAGTGATTATATTAATCAAAAGCACAAGGCTTTGAGGAAAGCAAATCATTTTTTTAATTGGACCCACCAACCCTACCTGAAAATCAGCTCTGAATTGTAACAGACAAGACTCAATTAAACAAAGATATTATTTAATTTAAAATGCTTTTATTTGCTTTTAGTTGTTTTTATGAATATGGACAATATTTTCTGAAAGCAAAAAATTTTTCGATCAAAAATGAATTTTTAATACAATTATTTATTATTTCTTTAATTATTTTAGATTTTTACATTTAAGTTTTTAAAATATTATAAAATTAGTTAAAAGCCGAATTCAGTTTCGTAAATGTCCTTATGAGATAGATCAGTTTAGCGCATTGTAAATTGTATAATTTTGACCAATCAGAAGACCCGGAATAATTAAGAAATATAATTTTGTGTTTATAATACGGCTGTAATTATAAAGTACGGAAGACCAGCAAGAATACAATTAAGTCGTGTTATTTGAGTTAAGCATTGTTCACCACTGTTATGGCCTTTATTTTTGCGAAACACGCGTGGAGAAGTTTATTTGATTTTTCAATTTCAACTGAGAAGGGTACCTAAAAGTATCAGTATCATCTTATGAAATTTATATGATCTTATTTTTATATTAATCTCAGTTATGACATTTTTCCATAAATGAAATATCAAAATTAATAATAAAATGAATGGAAATACAAATAACACAGTAAAATGTAATAAATGTACATAAAATTATAGTATTTTATGTACACTTCTGATAAAATTTCACAAGAAAGGTACCTATAAATTAATTAGATATCTTTCTTATGAAATTTGATCTCACTCTCAACAGTCTTATTTTAATTTTTTATAATATACTTTCCATAAAGCATCGGAAACGTAAAGGTGAAAGCTAAGTACAAAAAAAATTAGAGCGCTGAAAGTTTTCCTTAAAAATAACGATGTACATAATTTGTTCACTTAAATCTAAATAATTATATAACTTCTGTCCTGCTGTATGATATATTTTTCTCACGTAAACTGTCAATACGTGATAAAATTATCAATCATCACCTGTCAAGTGACGCGGAATGTTATGACCTGCTTTGTTTTATTTTTAAACTTCTTTTTGGAGCAGAAACTAAGTAATGCTTGTTTCAAAATATTTTAAGTAAAGATTATAATTTCTAATTTTCTTAAAATAAGTTTTGAAAAAATTATAATTGATTTTTAAAAGAATATGAAACCGGGATTTCTTTTTTTATAAAATGGAAAAAAATGATTGACATGATTGATTATCTATCAATTTTGCTAACTAAAAAAAAAAAAAATTATCGAAAATTTCAGACAACCTAGGAGCAATTAAAATATGTAAAAAATACCCCCAAAATACTTTGATCTTTCCTCTTACTAATAAAATAAACATTTAGACGATAGAATTTTGTTTTCATCAAGTTTGAGGTCTTTTTCATCAAGCTATGCTCTTTTTTTTTAGCGATCTCATGGAGGTAATTAAGTTAAACCCTTCGGAGTATTTCATAGTACTTTTCATAGTACATTTCAATTAACGTTATTTTTCTTTACGACCTTTTATTTTTAATTTAAGCCCGCTGTTCGTTTTCTTCCTGGTCAAACCAGTTTATTTTTAGATATTCTTTTCTTGTATTATTTCTTTGATTTCTTAACCTTTGGAGGTTAACGCTTGGTAGTTTTTACCAAATTTAATTCCAACTTTCATTTTCTGGTATAGCCAGATTCTTGATTGTATTCTTTGTCTGTTCTATTTCTTTATTTTATTACCTTCGCGGAAAATTTCTTTGTTTTGCCAAGCTTTTTTAATTTATCTTTTCAAACAAATTACTGTTTTCCTGGTTAAACCAGTTTTTCTTATTGATTTGGATTTTTGTAATGTTAATTTTCTATTGTTTATTTCACATTTTATTTTATATTTCCGGCTACGTTTTTCTTTTCCCTACCTCTCCCCTTATTTCTATATAATTTACCACGAGAAAGAAATCCTTCTTAGCCGTTTAAAAGAACAATATGGCCGACCAAAGTCGGTCGATCCGAAGAGATTTTTTCGGATCATCATTCAAAAATGTCCCGCCTGATAAAACCAACATTTTTACATTATATGTTTGCTCGGATCATAGGATTGTCCGGATTTGTGTAAAAATAGAGAAGCTGTGGTTAAGATGGCTGGATTCTGGATTTTTAACGTATTATTTGGTGAGCAATATTTCCGGGACCAGCTACTACTAATGTTACAGCGGAATGGGAATGATAATTATCAGCCTTTGATGATGTTAAACAGTTAAAGATTATAGCCATGGTCTACTTCGAGTAGACTAGTACTGCGAAGGGCAGGACTATTCAAGACAACCATCATATGGTAGGTTTGATTATCGAGCGAGTCAACAGTGATGTCGTGCTGATTAATTTAATTTAGATCAGTCCAAGGCTTTCGATAGGGTTGACCATTGATTTCTGGGGGCTGTCCTTTCCGCCACTAGTTTCGGGTCGTACTTTCACACTTGGATCTGACTTCTGTATGCGTCCCCCGGTGCGCTAGTGTAAGTGAATGAAGTAAGACTGAAACCTTTCGTACTGTCTCGCTCCATTCGTCAAGGTTGTCCGCTTTCACCTTTGTTGTACATTCTTGCGTTGGAACCCTTCCTTCACAAGTTGAAGAGGAATCCGGTCCTTCGCGGAATTTCCTTACTTGGTGCTACAACCTCCGACTATGCTGACAACATTTCGGTTCTTGTTCGAGCAGAGCCTAAATTGACGAAGTCGGCAAATAAATCAGAGGGTTCGAAACGGTGAGAGTGATCAGGATGAATCGCGATAAGTCTGTTGTCTTGAGGTTGGGTTCATGGAAGGGAGTTTTTCTTCACGGATCTTTCCTCTGGACGGACGAGCCGATCAAGATACTTCTCTTGGAAATGAATTAGTCGGAGGTGCGGGAGAAAGCCGAGTCGCAGTTTGTTTATGGTCCCGAAGGAATTTTTCCTTGAATGGGAAGGCGGAAGTATGTGCCTCACACATCTACCCGATCCTCCTTTACTGACTCCGTACTTCCACTCCCGTCTGCCACTCCATTAGATTTCGTAAGGCTCTTTCCTTCTTGTGGGGAGGCAAGGCTGCCAAGTTATGTCGCGAGATCTGTTACACCCACCCTTCTGAGTCAGAGTGTTCCTTGCGTCGACATACGCTTAGCATTTCTTACTCGGACCGGATGTGTTTGCAGTCGGATGAGAATGGCGAATTCTTGACACCCGTAAGCACTTCGCATCCCTGAGAAATATGCACTCGTGCGAGAAGGCCAGACGTTTACTCCGAGGCGAATGCTCCTTCTATCGCGAATGTTGGTTTGACCTCGTGCCTCTGACGGGCGACGGATGGCCTCTTCAACGTCCAGCCGTTGTCCCATGAGACATTATATCAGGTGTTAGTGAGGAGGAGCGATCAGGATTTTATAGGCGATCTTGGTTTGACGAAGCAGGAGGCTCGCTCCATATGGCCTTGAGCGTCCGGGTTGAAATGTCTCATTAATACTGAAGCATCACTTACCTGGCTGGTGATTCGGCAAAAAGCTTTGTTCGGCGTGTTTGGTGAAATCTCCAAACTGCGCTTGCTGCGGTGTGGCGATGGAGAACATTGGTCGCGCCTTCTTCATTGCATTGTCGTAGGTTCGTTATCCAAGGGCATCATAGTTCGCTTTCGCTTTTCGGGTGTGATTTTTCGTATTTTTGTTGTGTTTGGGTTAGAGTATGTTTCTGTAAGTGTTAGGTCGTCTGAGTCATTTTTTTATTATTTAAGTTCTGCACCAATTTCGTTCGGTTAACTGATGTCTCTTCAACATTTAGTGAATGTGGGGGTCTTATTACTAATGCTATTTTGTTTTGTTTCTTGCAAATAAATTTTGTTTATCATTGTAAATATTCATTGGGGTTTATAAATTTTTAAATGTTGTTTTTGTATCCCCCCCTCAGACAAAAAATGTATATATGGGGTCTAGTCAGGATTTTATAGAGTCTATGAGGTATTGTGGTGGTTGTAGTAAGAATGGTAAGTAAGAATGTGGCGTTTTGGTGCAAGGGTCATTGTAGCATGTCTGGGTCAGTGATTGTGGCTAGCTAAGTTTTTAGTATAAGACAGATGATGACCAACCTTTCCTTTTCCCCATTATTGGCCTTGTGGCCTATTTGTACTCATGTGCAACAAATATTGGGATTAAATGAAAGTTTGAAAGAATGTAACTACTCGTTACCAAGTCCGGAGGAAATTTTTTCAAAATTAAATGGTTGTAATTTTTGTCTAAATTGGATCTTTCGGATGCTTACCTAGAAGTACAAGTAGACGAAGCGTGTTCTAAACTTTAACAATTAACAATCATAATGGACTGTACAAATTTAACGGACTTCCTTTTGGTATAAAGGTAGCACCAAGCATATTCCAACAGATTATGGATACAATGTGTTATATAGGTATAAAATGTCGCTGCCGACACTTGAGTTTGAACGTAGATTGCCAGTGAGCAAACACAGGCGATTCCATTACTGAATTAAGTAGACCACGTGACCATAGAGGGAACACATATATGGCAGGTAACGTGACGTCTAGTTGATCGCAATTTCTAGTCTATCCTCTATACTATACGTCTCTTCATTTCTAGTCTATCCTCTATTACTATTCGGATCACTATTTCTATTCTATCCTATATAATATACGGATTGCTATTCTGTATTCTATTCCCTATCATAAAAGTGGCGACAAGGATTCGCAATATTCCTTGAACTTACACGAGAATTCGTTCAGCAGAGTACAGCTGTCATGGTTCAAATGTTACAGCAACAAAAATTACAACAAGAACAGCACTTGCAACAACAAAGACAACAACGCGAACAGCAATTACAATTGCAACTACAACAGAAGTTTTATTAGTTGTTTACGAAAACCATTGAAGAAAAAGCTTCAGATTCATTCACTCCAGATTCCGTTGCTAATTCAATCATCGAATTTGTATACAATCCAGATAAAGGGATAATTTTTCCAACTTATTATAGAAGAAACGAAGGGATATTCAAAAGGGACTGTTCGCATTGGAATGATGAAAAGAAAGTTCGGTTATTATTACGGAAATTGTCCCCTACGGATCGTGAAAAATATGTGAATTATATGGCAATGTCTTATATGGACATGTCCGACGATGAAGATTTTGTCACTTACGCAGGAGTCGTGAATCGAGAATGTGAAAAGTTCACGTTAAATGAATTAACTCCGGATTTATTTAAATGCCTGATATTCGTTCAGGGTTTAACTTCTAATAAGGACGCGGAGATAAGATCCAGGATACTTGCTAAATTAGAAATGGATTCCAAATTAACTCTCCATAAAATGGCGGAAGAATGTCAACGTATTGTGAATTTGAAATTCGATACCGCAAGGATTAAGGAAAAAGACATTTCACAGATACATAGTGTCCGACCATCTAAGAGAAAAACTACAAACGCTTTTCAGTTCTTAACAGAACAGGAAAAAAGACAATAACCCCCACCCCTTAATACCTAATACTTGTCATGGTAGTGGAGGTAAGCATTTTAAAAGTGATTGTTTTTTTAAGAACAAAAAATGTTATGAATATGGGAGATTATGACACAAAAGTACGAGTTGCAGATACAAAAAGTGGAGAAAAATTAAACGTGTAAAAACATAGAGTAAAGATAAGAAAACTAAAATGGAAATTAAAAAGACATCTCAAAAGAAAAAAATTGTTTTTGTGCAAATTAATGATGTAAAAATAAAATTGCAACTAGATACATGATCTGATATCACTATCATTAATGAAGAGACATGGAGAAAAATGGGTCGATCCACTTTATTGACTTCTGATAAAGTTGCGCATGAAGTATCAGGAAAGAGATTGAACTTTTGGTGTGAATTCAGCTGTAACGTTTCTTTTGTTGGAAAAACCAAAACATCAGTAGTGTTTGTATTAAAGAATACTGCTAATTTGTTTGGAACAGACCGGGTTGCATTGTTTAATCTTTGGGACCTTCCAAATAACTCTTTTTGCAATAAGATAAATGTTGTTACGACCATTACTAATACGGAAACTGAAAAATTAAAAAATGAACTGAAAAATAATTTTCCAGAAGTTTTCTCAGAAGGTCTAGGGACATATACGAAAGCAAAAGATAGGTTTCAGTTAAAAGAGAATGTAATACCGACATTTCAGCTAAAAAATAGTGTACATATTGCGGCCTTAGATCTATTTAATAATGAATTGGACAGACTAGAAAAATTAGGTCTGATATCAAAAATAGACTATTCCGTATCACCAACAGTCTACGTTAAAAAAGAAATAATAAAATTCGCGTATATGCTGATTTTTCAACGGGGTTAAATGAAGGTTTAAAACAACATAACTACCCATTACCAAGTCCAGGGAAAACTTTTGCCAAATTGAATGGGGAGTAATTTTTTTTCTAAATTGGACATGTCAGACGCTTATCTACAAGTACTAGTGGACGAAGACTGCCCAGAATTATTAACAATTAACACCCATAGAGAGTTATACAAATTCAACCGACTTTCGGTATAAAGGTAGCACCAAGCATATTCCAACAGATAATGAATACCATGCCTGCTGGTTTGGATTGTACTGAAGCATATTTGGATGACGTACTTATTAAAAGTAAGATCCGAAAGCAACATACAGAATTAATAAAAGGATTTGAGAGAATAAAAATATGGTTTTAAGATTAATGAAGGAAAATGCGAATTGTTTATGTCCACACTTAAATATCTAGGACAAATTATTGATGAAAACGGTAGACGACTAGATTCTTCAAGGACGACCACAATAAAGGACATGCCCGCTCCAAAAAATGTAACAAACTTACAAGCATTCTTAGGTTTTGCTAATTACTATCATATATATTTATATATATATATATATATATATATATATATATATATATATATATATACTTAACAAAAATGCACGAATTAAGAGCACCCTTGAATAACTTGCTAAGGAAAGATGTGAAATGGAATTGGACAGATAAATGTCAAAGTGCTTTCGAAGAGATCAAGAAAGTCTTAACATTGGGTTTGTCACTAGCTCATTTTGACCCTACATTAAAGATTGTGGTTGTATCAGATGCAAGTGATTCGTGTATTGGAGCAGTGATACTACACAAATATAACGGAAATAGGACGGAACAACTAAACAATAGCTCATGCTTCAAGATCATTAATTGCAGCTGAAAGAATTCATACTACAGACAGACCATCGTCCATTATTGCCCATATATGGATCCGAAAAGGGTGTTCCCACACATACAGCAAATAGACTGCAGCGCTGGGGAATTATCCTATTGAACTATAATTATAAAATGGAGTTTCTACTATCCAAAAAATGAAGGCATGCAAACGGATTGTTTAGACCATTACCACGATTCTGTGAACCACTGGGAAACAGTAATTGCGGCGATAAGGGCAGAAAATGAAATTAATAGAGAACTGCCCATAACATTAGAGAAAGTAAGAGTTAAGTCGGAAAAAGACGACTTTATAATGAAAATGAAGGAGCAATTAAGATTTAAAGGGAAAATATCACTGGAAATAATGCGTTTTCATTATGTTATAATGTACTTATGTACGCAGAAAGAATTGTGATACCAGTATCGTTGCAAAAACGTAAAAGAATTTCACATAGAACATCCAGGAATTTCTAGAATTAAATCCTTAATGAGGTGTTATAATTATTGGCCAAAAATGGATCAAGATATCGAAAATTTAGTGAAATTATGCAGAGGCAGTGGAGTCACCGCTTATCAAACTTTAACTTTGGCCGAAAACCGATATGCCATGTTCCAGGATACGTATATACTTCGCAGGACCGTTAAACGGAGCATACTATCTAGTAGTTGATAGTTACACTAAATGGCAAAAAATATTGAAGTATAGAAGAACGACTACCGCGGTAACGATAATTTTCCTACACGAGATTTTTGCAAGGCTCGGTGTTCCTGACTCTATCGTTTCAGATAATGGAACTCAATTAACGTCTAGTGAATTCAAGTTTTTCTTTTGCAAATTAGTAGCAATAGAACATATTACAACCCCCACTTATCATCCAAGATCAAACGGACAAGCGGAACGGTTTGTCGATACTTTTAAAAGGGCACAAAAAAGTCGGAGGGAGATGAGTCAGATGAAATAATGCTAAAACAATTTCTGAGTGTTTACAGAATAACACCAAAGCTGAAGAGATATAGACTGCAGAGATGCCATCTTTAAAAGGGGAAGTGTCATATAGGAAGAAAATGAATAACTACCGAGACCGAGGTTCGGGCTTGACACTCTGTACTTATGAATATATGTTTTCTGCCAGGTGTATAAATAGCGGTGTCAGTCTACTGACTGGAGCGATTATTGAGTGACTATTGAGTGGAAGTATCCAGTCGAATTAGAGTGATTTATTGTGCGTCGATGATTTTGATTTAAGATTTATCGGACGTTAAGCCGAGCCGCGCTATTAACTTTGGATGATTTTTACTTCTATGTCCTTGTTAATTATTTATTTGCGGTTGTAATTAAATACTGTTTTATTTTAACACTAAAGTTTTGCGTTATACTTAATTATTAACAGCCACAATATGTCACAAAAATAAGTTATGTTATTTTTTTCAAAAATAGACGAAGAGAAATAAAATGAAAAATATCTCGTTTGTTTAATTTGTAGTATTTCAATATTTGCTCTTAATAAGTACACATTAATCACGTGATTGCAACATAATTATATATAAACTGACATTAGCTAAAACAATATTTTCTGCAACTTCGTCTGGTCATATAACTCGGATACAGCATCATTATTACACTTACTGGGGTTTCGTACATCTAGTAACTGATGATTTACAGTAGAGGTTAAATGACAGCAAATTTCGTTTGGATTGTCGCTGTTCTTCTTCAGATTTCCAGTTCTCCAATCTGAAAGCAAACGCGTTAAGTTTATTGCTCGTTGCTTCCCACTGTTTCTCTTGCCTTGTCCCGTGAGTAATAAATTCTTTTGTGTCACTTTTATCATTATGTATCCATCACATTTCAGCTGCTTCTTTCTGATTGTAACTATCATTTTCCTTGTAATTCCACGTTGCTTACATGTTCGGTCAATGGCATTCTTTGCATTTATCAGTAGAACCACACCATTGTCGTTTCTAGAGTCATCTTCATCTGTATTATTCATTCACTGAAATTAACAAACAAAACGGGGACTTTGAAAATCCAGATGAACCCCTAATAGGACAACAAACCGAAGTCGACCCAATGACCGTCGTATTGCAAATGCAGCAACAGCAACTCGCCATGCACGTCTATTTGCACGTCTCCTGCCCGCCGAGCAAAATTCACCTACTCTGTCGCGCCACCTGTGCGTAAAGCCTGAGCACCCGGTGATAGAATCCGACACGTCGGATAATAAATGGATCATCTTTAGAGACGCATGGTCCCGTTACAAAGAAATGACCCAGCTCACCAACCCAACAGTGACCAGAAATGAGCTACGTTCGTCAACGAAATGCTCTTCAATTTCGTTGGTCCCGATGCCCTTAATAATGCTACAGAGGAGCAACTGCTGGGATATATTAAATCCGTTGCCGTGAAATCCGTCCACCTAGACGTATACCGTCAGCAATTTTTCGCAATGAAACAGAGCGATGGAAAAAACATCACGTCGTTTGTATCCAGATTGAAGTCACAAGCGATGCTCTGTGCCTTCGAGAGACAACGTGGCCGTGATAACCAGCACTGCACAACCTCATTCTCTGAGGACATGATTAAATCCTATATCATTGCCGGCCCACGGGACACCTCCCACCAGAGTAAGATTTTGCCAACCCTGAATGACCTGGTGGGACACCTGTTAACCCTGGAATCCATCACCAGAGTAATAAACCATTTTCAACCGACAGAGACACCACAAATCGCTCCGATCAAATCTGCATCATCACGAAAATTCCCACCACATAACAAAAATAAAACAAATAACAAATGCTAAGGTTGCGGTTACAACACCCCCCACCAAAAAAAAAAGACCGCAGGCAATGCACTGTTTGGGGTAAATCATGCCACGAGTATGGAAGGGAAAACCACTTCTCATATGTATGCCGTGGTATAGCCTCATCTAATGCTGTAATGGAGGATAACCTTAACGACACCCAAGATGAAAATATCTCCCTCATATCAACCATGTGTACAAAGTCTAGATGACTAAATGAATCCCACATGATACCTGGACTAACAACTAATTCACCCCATAAATACCAGAACCACCACCGTTTATTAGCGCTAAAATCGCATTAAATACGATTGCACTCAAGAAGTTAGGAAATCTAATTCAAACAGACATAAAGCCTCAAACCATTCAGTTAACTGCTACGGCGGATACAAGAGCTAAAACAAATACAGCCGGGGAGGATCTGTTGAAGAAACTCGGATGCAATCATAACCAGTTATTGCGTACTAGACACCGTTTACGTGCTGTAAATGATCACAACCTTAATCACCACAATATCACTTGGTGATGAAACATGCTCAGAGATAATCTACATTTGTCCAAGAGTTAAGGGCTTATACCTATCACAGACGATCTTAAAGAGGTTGAAGGTCAGTGACGACAACTTTCCAGCACAACTCAGTACTAAAGTAGCCACCACAAAAGAAGACAAAAACCAACTGATGGCACACTAGCCCCATGCGGATGTCCGTACCGAACACCTTGCCCGCCACTGCCAGACAAACTACCATTTCCCGCTACACCTGAATATCGCGAGGAGCTAGAGAACTGGATTAAGTGCCACTTTACCAGAAGTGCATTCAACATTCTGCACACAGCAGAAGTTGCAGACCATGACAGAAGAACCACTCACCATCTCGTTTCTAGAAAACTACCGACCGACAGCCGTACATAACCCAATTCCAGTACCCCACCACTGGAAAGAAGCTGTCAAGTCACAGCTGGATGTCGATGTTGCTCTAAACATCATAGAACCAGTCCCTGCTGGAACAACAACGACATGGTGCTCCAGAATGATTACAGTTCCCCAAAAAGATGGCGGCCCACGTAGAACGGTAGATCTTCAGGATTTGAATGCATCTACAAGACGGGAGACACACCACACACCCTCTCTATTTAACCTTGTCAGCACGATACCCCCAGGGAAGAAGAAAACCATTCTCGATGCTTGGAACGGATACCAGGGAATGTCCCTCTTTGCAAAGGGACGTGATGCCACCACATTCATCACGAAATGAGGCAGATACCGATACTTGCGAGCTCCTCAAGGCTTCCACGCATCCAACGAAGGCTACACGAAGCGATTTGATGACATTACAGAGGGTTTCCCCCGTGTAACCGGCTGTGTAGATGATTCCATTTTATGGGATGATGATGTAGCACTATCATTTTGGCACACTATTAAATACATCATGCTTTGTGCTGACACTGGGATCGTCTTCAATCCGGATAAATTTCATTTTGCAAAAGACAATGTGGAATTCTCTGGTTTCGACATCAGCCCAACAGGGTATAAACCGTCTCAGGAATTATCCCCGACAAACATAACGGGGGTTAGATCCTTTTTTGGTCTAATTAACCAGGTCTCATATGCATTCGCCCAGGCACCCATCATGTCACCTTTCAAGGAACTGCTTAAACATGATGGCAGATTTTACTGGGACGAGAACTTGAACAACTTTTTCAGCGATCCAAAGATGAAATCCTAAACAGCATCCAGGATGGCGCTCGAACATTCGAGATAAATCATCCAACATGCTTGACCACGGATTGGAGTCGAACAGGAATAGGATTTACCCTACTATAAAAACATTGCGAGTGCCCATCCACAGCAAACCACCTATGCGGATCAGGGCATTGGAAGGTTGTATATGCAGATTCTCGATTCACTAAACCTGCTGAAAGCCGTTATGCACCAATTGAAGGAGAAGCATTAGCCATAAAGTTTGGCTTGGAAAGCTGCAGAATGTTTGTCTTGGGCTGTCCCCACCTGATACTCGCTATTGATCACAAACCCCTCGTGACAATATTTAATGATCACAGCTTAAACGAAATTAAGAATCCCATCATATTAGATATCAGGGAACAGACCTTGATGTACCAATTCAAGGCTATATCCATACGCCTTGGTGGGGTAAATGATATGTCTCGTATCCCTGCACCCATCACCAAAGTTGCAGCATCTGAGTGAGACTGTCTGGAAGAGGCGGTGCAAGCTGGAATAGAATCCCAGTACAACCAAGAATCATTCCCCATCAAAATGGCACGAATACAACGAGGCAAAGGAGATTACCAGTACCTGAGTCTTGTGGAAACAATTGAAAAGGGATTCCCTGAACATAAGGAACATCTACCCCACCACATCAGGGAATTTTGGAATATGCAGAACGATTTGTACACAGTTCAGTCACTAGTATTCAAGGAAGGACGTGTATTAATTCCAAGAAAACTACGCTGTGAACTCATTGACCAGCTCCATATTGGCCACCAAGTGGTCAATAGCATGAGAAGCAATGCCAGGCGACGTTTCTTTTGGCCTGGTATGGGAGTACAATTGCAAGAAAAACGAAATCAATGCAAACGTTGCAATGAAATTGCTCCATCGAACCCTAATGAATCTGGATTCAAGCCTATTCACCCAGGCTACCCTTTTCAATCAATAAGTTACAGACATTTTAAACATGACAGGACGTAAATACATGAAACGGATACTCACCACAAACATTAGTGCCAGCGGTTCACTATTTACAGATGAAGTGGTAAAAGCGCTCCTACTGCATCGCAACACCCCACCACCTGAATTAGGTGCCTCACCTTCAGAAATTCTGTTTGCTCGTCCTTTAAATGACAACCTGCCGAACCCTATAAAATTCCGCCGTGAATGGTTGGAGCTTGCTGATATGCGTGAGAGGGCCATCAACCAGCGATACATTAATAACATCAAGCATACCAAGAGCAGGCTATTAGACCCAATGAAGTTAGGGAACATGTGTCTATCCAAAACCAACATGGAAATAACCCTCTGCACTGGAATAATACCGGTACAGTTGTTGAAACCCTCCCTTACAGACAATACCGCACATTAGTTGATGGCAGCAGACGAACCACGCTCCGAAACCGCCGCTTCCTCCGCAAAATAAATGCAGATACCCGCAACCTACCAGATATGAATAGAAACAACAGCATGGACGACCTTCCCACACACGCTCCACCATTTCCAGATATCCCCAACCCAATACATCTGGAAAACCCAAACACTATAACACCAACACCACCTACCCCACCAAAAATATCGATAAAAAACAAACCCCTACAACACTACACATTAACAAAAACAGTACAAAATAAGGGACTGAAGGTGAAGTAACACACGACTGCCTTCTAGATTTAAAGACTTTCAGTTTGGATAAGCACATCTTTCACACCATTAAAAAAAACATATTAACATAATACCCTAGTCATGTCCCTTTAACCTCCACTCCCTAGAGAAGGATACGAAAAGGGACACTGTCATGGCATATGTCGAATAACGAACACATCTGGCACAAGCCTCTGATTTAAACGTCTATCCTGTGTCTGTCGTTATTCCCATTAATATAATGCATTTCTGAAAACAACTATACATGTCTGAAGTCATGTGAAAGGAAATCTTTCATCGTTTCTGTTCACCGCGTCCAGCATTGAAGTTTTCATCAGTGTAAAAAAATTATCACTAATTATATTACTTAATCAAGCACACAACACTTCAAAAAATTTTCTCTTAACAATCCTAGAAAGCTAAGTATTTCAAACTATCTATCTTCGTTTACTTTTGAAAGTATGCAACCATATATCCCTTCGGAAAGCAACGAACTCCATTACCTTTGTTTTAACATGTTTGAACATTATTTTGTGTCAGATCATTTAATCTGTTGCATGAACATTTCCTCTTCATGATAATTTGTTAAAATAACGGACATTAAATATTTGATTTATTTTCCTGGAACGAGCAACTGACACAACTTCAAGTCTGTTAATTTATGAATAAATTCCATATCTTGTTTTGTTAAAATTACCCGTGTTTTTCCTCTCCATTAATCTTCGCGTGGGTAAATCAAATATTCATTTTAATCCCTAAGCTCCACGCCACTATACATATAAATATATTTGCGTATACCACAAACATTTCAAGGAACAAATTGCACAATATTTTGGTTTCATATTTACGACCGCATCTATAGTACCATAAAAATAACAACTATAGAGAATATTAATTATAAGCAATGTAATTTCATTTTATCTTTTTATTTGCTTCAATGTAAAAGCACTGATTTATTTGCTTCTATATAAAAGCACCTACTCTTTTACTCATAAAAATTGGGAGAGTAAGTGCTGTTATGACGCTCTCTAATCAGTGAAATCATTTACCTTCACAGAAGATATATTATTATTTATTCATGAATAAATACTTATACTCACAGACAATATTTCACCTGATGGATATGGAAGATTTTGATGAATTACTTTGTAACAAGTTATCATTTACCCCTTTTTCCCAATATTTCGTTCAAATATTAAATACATTTTCAATGTCAGATAACGAGCATATTTAAACTTATTTCTGTTTTTATTACACACTGTAAGAGTGGTTCCGTTGATCTCTGTGTTCCCATTCCACCATCGCTTGTTATAATCTTTCAATGTGATAAGGGAAATGTGTACGGATATCAGTTATCTGCTCTTATTAATAATAAGAGAGTTATTCCCCTTTGGCAGTAAAACGAAAAATGTTTTCTCTTGCGCGTTATAGTTCTCTCCGTATCATGAAGCTGTGACCTCTATTGCTTCCAAGTTTCTTTCCAAGAAAACAGTCACTCTTAATTGTTCCTAAAGGTAGGAACTTTACTATCTCTCAAAATAATAATTTTATGTGCGTAAAAAGGTTTCATCTCGTAGACAGTTATCGAAATGTTCTTTTGTAAAAAAGCTAAAAAAATGTAATAAATAAAAAAGCTAAAAAATTGTAAATAAATATTTCTTTCGAATGTAACATTTTTTTCATTGTTTTTTTTTTTTTTACTTTATTCTGGTGTACAAACTAGGGTTTGATTTATTACACGTATGGACGTCTGTTTTCAGGCAGACGTTCTTCACAAATCGTAATATATACTGATATTGATATGATGTGTTTTACATTTTCAAGCCTATTCACAGTGTTGCTTTTTTCTTTATCCTTGTATTTCATATTTCCTCCAAACCTGCTCTCCAGATTTGGAAGCAGTGAAAACAACAAGACTTGCATCATAAATGGAGTCGTTAAGTAGAAAGTTAAAGTTACCTATCTACTTAACGACTCCATTTATTCTTTGAGTTATGTTACAAAGGAATTAATAAAATCTAAATATGTCTAGAGAAATAATACGTTTTTAAGATAAATTGGAAAATACGAATAATACACACAACATCAATAAGTGAATAATATTGTTATTTTGCATCGCCATTAAAAAAGTTTCGCAGTCCTATTCGTGGAATAATCTGACACTACTGACAGTTATGATATTTCAGTTTTACAACTATATCTTTTTGTTGACAATTTTGTTTTGTCACATCTTTTATTCGAGGTTGAGGAATTTATAAAATTTTCAAACATTCAAAAGTATTACGCATTTATTTTCCGAAATAGATTTTACCGCATTTTATGGAATTTAAAACATACCTTCGATCGTTGAAATAGTGAATTCTTCTAGATCTATATATAAAATAGAATATAAATTATTAATAAAAAAAATGATGATTAAACAGTTTCTGGGAAAGAGTTATATCCCTTCTGTTACGTCTTACTTTTGTTGTTAAATATTGCCAGATTTGAAATAAAGTTGTTATACGGGACACATGAGACACACAACATGTTGTTACTGCTTCTAGCGGAATAACAAAGGAGTCAGTTATTGACCCATTGAATTAAACAAGATCATCTACTTTATTAATTTTTTTCTATTTCCTGTAACATTAGCTATAGAAGGCTATTCTTACGTTTTACGCATTATTTTGTTAATAACGATTGAAAAAAGGATTTAAATCGTTGCAAAATAATGCGTGTTCACTGTTAGTTTTAAATTAAAACTAACAGTGAACTGTGAACACATTTAATCAAAATGAGAAGAATTTTTATCCTTACTATATATCTATAGGAAATAAATCCTATTTCCAACACAATTACATACCCACATACAATCCCAAATTTTATTTTCTGTCTAATAACAGGTAATATTTACAAACATGTCAAACAGATTCCACAATACAACATCATTTAAATCAAATTGTCTATTAATTAGATAGTAACATTCCCATGTGAAATATCTGACCAATCAGAGAAAACTAAACCCTTTTTTTTCTCGAGCCTACTTTCAGGAAAAAATTCTGATAAAACCCTCTGACGATCAAAATCTTTTCTAAGCCACATAATTTTCTGTGGGCTAACCATCTCAACTAACAATTATTTTTACTTCTTCTTGAATCTTTTGAATTCATATACATATGTTTGTGAATACAAATGATTTATTTAACATTCATACTCATGTTTTCTTTATTTTTATTTGATTATAGTTTGGAATTTTTAATATAAGACTTTCACTGCCGAATTTCCTACACATTTGTATGGTTTACAGATCACCAAATTTCATTTTAAATTGGTCTAATAGATCAGTGTAAATCTACTGATATAACTTATAAAGCGAAAGCGGGTGCCATTGGCTCTAGCGAGATCAAAGGTTCTTCTAGTGGTCAAATTCTGATTGATCTTATTATAATATTGTGGAATCTTCCACGACAACCAACTCTACCCTGCTAGGAAATGCACCCTTCCTACTTGAGGTAAATAACATCATACTTACATACAAACATGTCAACGAGAATTCATTGGTCGATCACCTTAAATCCGGCTTGCTGATTGGTCAGTTTCGACCAATCAGATCGCTCTCACGCTCAAAATCTATTTAGGCGCCAAGTCAGTTCGGAGCCTCCCACGTGATACAACGAATCTATATAAACAAAACACGTGTGATACTCGCTCTCTTGAGGTTCCTGCTTTTCTCAACTTCCTAACTTCTCTACGTCACTAGTACATCTCAACACGCCGCCAGAATGTAACCCTAAAGGAACTCGTCTCGACTGATCCAGTCAAACGTTAAAAGAACTGTACATAATTCATGCAAGTATTATTTCTGAACTCTGTTTAACTTGTTCATACATTCCAAACATACAACACTATTCTTATACGTTCTAATAGTCGACTTATTCAATATGAGCTCAGATACAATTTTTCCAAGTCAAAGAGACGTAACTCCGTCTAACCTTTCAGTTCAAATACATGTATATTCAGTTCAATAATAAATCCAATTATGTTTTTGAATCATTATTTTTGTCTTTTATTAATTGTTGTGGATGGAAGATTATGAACACACACAATTTTAAGCCTTCTGATCATTCAAACTTTCTGATATCTCTTAACTCAATCCCAACAAAAGTGGTGCTCCAGACGTTTATACCAATATACATGGTAACACCGACGTTCGCATCTCAGCCAACAATTGAACACTTTGATTTTTAACACCAACGGAATTGGTGACTAACAACGTTCAAGTCTACTCTAACCAATGAATACTAAAATCAACTACGTTTAAACCAACATAATTAGTACCATCTACGTTCAAACTACTAGCAACAACAGAAGTGTTACGTCCGATGTTTAACTCTGCGGCAGCAAAAATGTGTACTCCGACGTTCCTACAGAAGATAAACAAATTCTGGCAACCCTGACGTCCCAACCATAATTGATAATTCCGACGTCTCAACCAAAATTTCTTGTTCGTCACCACGTGTGTACACACAGACTAAATATCAGACACCAGACCAACTTGGCAAGTTTCCTCAACAGGCCGTCAGACGACCTCACTTCGAAACTTTAAAACAAGTCTGAAAAGAAGTCGGCAATTCAATTGTCCGACACGTATAATTCACAGAGACGCTCAGGAAACTCTTCAACATATCCTAATACACACGCTGTACACCCTTTTCTTTCATAGCAATAACATAACCGCTAAATGTGACGAAAATTAATTATTTCGAAATATTGGTGACAAGTGACAAGCCTGAATTTTCAAACAACCTTCTACGGTATTTTCTACCGCACAGCACTATGGAAGCAAACTCAAGTTTCACTGAAATGAACGTACACTTTTCTCTGGACGACTGACTGTTCCATTACATACGATGCGACATCACTGTGAGGATTTGCATGCACGTTATTCGTCGCTACTAATATTGCAAATTCCACATTTTCTCACTACTTGCAACTGGTCATTGCAATCGCATCCTGTTCAGTCCTGAAACTCAAAAAGCGCGCGCATACAATGTTCTACACCACGCGGCGACATCTCATGCCAATGCTTGCTTACCATGCCTTGAAACATTTTCTTCGGACGACTCACTGTCTCGAAAACATTCTTCGAACAACATTTACGATGCATCATTCACATAAAATTTGCTGTAAATATTTACGTAATCACTAATAAGCGAATTTTATTTTTCAACCTCGCCATGACATTCAACAGATCGCCTGCGCAAATTCGACTCACGGAATTTTGCAGATCTTCAGAGAATTAAACTAGCTTCTCAACCAATTCGGCGAATCTTCTCAACCAATTCTTCTCAATCTCTTCAACAATTCGGTGATTCTTCTCAACACACTTGGGCATTCTATTCAACACAACATCAGCTGACAACAAATTCACGCGTACATTACGATGACAGCACATTCACGCTTACATTTCGTCGACACACATTCACTCACATAGTTCTACACACCGCACACAATTTTAGAAATTTAATCTTAACCACACTTGTGTCACATGCCCACAAGGACGCACTATGCTTTTACATATTAAAAGTTTTAGTTCCCGCAAGTTTTAATCTGGGGGGGTATTTGTGGAATCTTCCACGACAACCAACTCTACCCTGCTAGGAAATGCACCCTTCCTACTTGAGGTAAATAACATCATACTTACATACAAACATATCAATAAGAATTCATTGGTCGATCACCTTAAATCCGGCTTGCTGATTGGTCAGTTTCGACGAATCAGATCGCTCTCACGCGCAAAATCCATTTAGGTGCCAAGTCAGTTCGGAGCCTCTCACGTGATACAACGAATCTATATAAACAAAACACGTGTGATACTCGCTCTCTTGAGGTTCCTGCTTTTCTCGACTTCCTAACTTCTCTACGTCACTAGTACATCTCAACACGCCGCCAGAATATGGAAGATTATGAACACACACACTTTTAAGCCTTCTGATCATTCAAACCTTCTGATATCTCTTAACATCTTCACTCAATCCCAACAATATCATTAATAGTTACAGTGTTGATCATGTAAAGCAAGACTCGAAATTCGCTATTTGGATAACAGGTTCTAAAATATGATGTACACTGTCTAGTTTACGTTACATTTGTCTGGACTACATACTGGAACTTTTCCTAATTAGAACTGGAAATGAATAGGGACTAACTGATTAATGAAAGTTCATAAACATTACTTCCAACAAGGGCTGATGGGATTCATTCAGCTGGAATTCGAAGAGGCAATAGTGGTAGTAGTGTGCACTTACTGTAAAGATAATTTTAAGTCATTTGTCTTCCAATATACTCATGACGTCCTCTAGAGAAACAGAAACCTGTATAAGAATTAGATTTTGTTTAGCGATGCCTGGGGTAGATCCCATAACTATAAAACTATCTAGATCTTAAGCATTCAGATAGCGAGCGTTACCAAAAGTAGATACTTACATCTAAGTAAAAAAACATAGTTTGTCGGAGAACTGCGCATGTAACAACTACGACAAGCTCATGCTTATTATTTTCGTTTCACTAACCTGGATTCTTAAGAGGAATTTCGTAGCTATTTAGCCAATTTCACTATATTGTAACCGACCGAAGCTTGTAAAAGAATATTACAAAATTAAATATACTTTTCTGAAACTTTATTTGAGGAATATTAGCTGAATTAAAATATAATTAATCTGACTTGAAACAAATATAATTTACTTTAAGTTTAAAATATCTCAAGAATGCATTTTTTTAACACAGCGGTAACTATTTATTTAAACTGTTCGGGTGTTGACAGTTTGATGAAAGATCGATGTTTATCTAATGTCGTTCTACCGCGGTTTCATCCGTAAAAAAATAATTTAATATAACGTGAGCGCTTTTTATATATAATTTTGAAGTACTCAGTAATTTTTAAAATTTAACAAAATGTTCTCCATAATCTGTTTTATTTAATTTTAGATATTTTGGATTTAAATTTACTATAGTTCTCTTACTTTCTGATAATGTCGTGTATGAATATCCGTATCTACAAAAAAAAATCGTAAAAATTCATTATTCATCGAAAAATGTTTTTCTTAAGACAATAGTGTCTTTAATATATCTTATTTATAAAAGCAATTAAATTTCATAGTTTTATTGCATTTTTTGTTTTACGAATCAGAGCAAATTTTCGGAAAATGGGGTTTCTGTTTTACAAAAAAAATTAATGATTTACATTCCTTCTTTTAAATAATGTAAATATGAAGAGGGTGAAATTTTAATTTTGCGAAGTATACACTTATCTCTTTGTGCTCTCCTTAATCTCGTCTCTGGTCTGAAATCCCCTTCCTTTCAGTAGCGAGTTTCGCCTTGGAAGTTACAGTGAGCCAAATATACTTGGGTGATGGTAACGATAGATTTGGGTGATGCGAGGTTTTACTTTACGCGAGATGAAAAGCATAAGCAAGAGTATTGGCCTGATGAAGCTGGAAACCACCACTTGCATACTCTATTGCAACGATTTTGTTCCTACTCTTCTCCTTAACCGGCTTTGAATTTTGATGTTACTCATTAGTTATTGTCTGCTCTCTCTATGATTGTAAAATATTCTACAAACACAAATTCTCATGAATTCTAAAAAGATTCTAAAATGATCTAAATTAAAAAGTTAATTTTACAGTTGTTTTAAATATAAAAAAAAACCCAAAACTACAAAAGATGTAATTTTTCTCAAGAAATAATGCAATCGAAGAAATAATATAGCAGCCATGTAACAGATTCGCATAGTGGTTTCCGCTGTACAACCGACGCTGTTCCAAATTGTCACCTTCAGCTCCCTTGAGTTATCCGGTATTCTGTCTCACAGGCTTTAATTAAAATTTCCACTTTTCAAAATTGTGCAATGAAATTGTCAAGTAACTTCTCTCACGTGTCATCGGAATATCTATCCGAAGGCAAAATGGAAGATGTGTTTTTTGGTCAAATTTAGTTACATTTTTATTTATTCAACAATTTAAATGTGAAATTAAGAACTTTCAAATATATATATATATATATATATATATATATATATATATATATATATATATATATATATATTTGCATGTATGTATATATATATATATATATATATATATATATTTGCATGTATGTATATATATATATATATATATATATATATATATATATATATATATATATATATTTGCATGTATGTATATATATATATATATATATATATATATATATTTGCATGTATGGATATATATATATATATATTTGCATGTATGTATATATATATATATATATATATATTTGCATGTATGTATATATATATATATATATATATATATTTGCATGTATGTATATATATATATATATATATATTTGCATGTATGTATATATATATATATATATATATATATATATATTTGCATGTATGTATATATATATATATATATATATATATATATATATATATATATTTGCATGTATGTATATATATATATATATATATATATTTGCATGTATGTATATATATATATATATATATATATTTGCATGTATGTATATATATATATATATATATATATATATATATATATATTTGCATGTATATATATATATATATATATATATATTTGCATGTATGTATATATATATATATATATATATATTTGCATGTATGTATATATATATATATATATATATATATTTGCATGTATGTATATATATATATATATATATTTGCATGTATATATATATATATATATATATATTTGCATGTATATATATATATATATATTTGCATGTATGTATATATATATATATATATATATATATATATATATATATATTTGCATGTATGTATATATATATATATATATATATATATATATATTTGCATGTATGTATATATATATATATATATATATATATATATATTTGCATGTATGTATATATATATATATATATATATATATATATATTTGCATGTATGTATATATATATATATATATATATATATATATATATATATTTGCATGTATGTATATATGTGTGTGTATTACGTAATTTTTCTATGGATATGTCCAGTATTTTCTCAAAACTGTAATAATGTTTATATATTTATATTCTGAATTAGCATAATTTCGAGAAGGTTCTGTATTATTTACTTGAACATGCACATATAGATATCTCTGTAATGTCTTCCATCGGGTATTTTTGGCACACTTCTCCTTCTACCTAATACATGACCATCAGGTATAGAACCTTGATGTAGCTGGTGGCATTGATCCGGGAAGAAGTAAGACAACATCACATAGCCCTAGACGCTCATGACAATCACAGACGAAATGAACTTGCTGTGCATCACCATGGATACCTGAATGGGGTTCGCGCAACGTCTCATGTCGTTTCTTATTTACCTTTGTTCTCGATCGAAGTTCTTCTTACCGGAGTATACAGGTCTTCTCTGTGTGCTTGACATTGTTCAGCAATTGCTGCGATCGGATTATACAATTCTCTAGTTCGAACATGAAATGCCTTCTCATCAACTGTTTATACCTGATGCCTCTGTTCAATATACGTTTGATAGTGCATTCTACATTGAGATGCTTGTTGATGGCCCTTGTCGACTTTCTGATGTTGTCCAGATTTTATGACATATGTGCGCTTAAAATACTTCTTTCACAAACGATAGAGACTTCTGGCACTTTCTTGTCTTAAAACAAGAAAGACTAGGCTACTCTCACTGTAACTTTGGTTGTCAGGTAAGCATAGCGTGCAATTTAATTTCCTGTGACCATGTTAATGCAATCGAAATGTCTGAAAGAGAAATGAGAATATTAAAAATTGGCTCATACCGCCTAATATTACATTATTTTCTAAATATTTAAAGTTTGATTTTGGTGTCTCTAATTCGTATTTCGAATCATGGGCTGTTCCTTTTCCTGAAACGATATATTCTCTTATTTTACAATTTATGTTTATTTCTTGCTTCTCACTTTACCTTCTGTAATAGTTTCTGTGGGATCCTTTGTGTCTGCTATCAACACTGTATCATCTGCATATTTAATGTTAAAATTGTGACCACCAATAAAGAATTGTGGTAGAATTCTCTCATGCCCGTCTCACTGTAAAGGTTGGATGTCCCGTGAGAAGACACATCCTTGTCCTATTCTCCTTTCCATTTTTGTGTATTTACTAAATTCATTTTCTATCCGTATGCAGGCGGTTTGCTCACAGTATAAATTTGGTATTATTTTAATATATTTCCCAAATAAATCAAGCTTATCCAGCAGTTCAAACTGTGACGTACTTTATCAAAGTATTATTACATTATTTTGCATTTATATTGCTTTTTCTAATATCATTCTGAGCATAAATATCATATTCCTTGTTTCACTGTTCTTGTCCTATTTCTGTTCTAATTCTGCTAAATTATTAGAATTCGGACAATATGTTTTGTTATGTGGTTTGAGAAGACTAATTTCCTGAAAAACTGTTTTAAAATTAATTTTATAAATTTCAAATAACTATTTGGCCAATGAATGCCGAATGTTTCCTGTATGGAAACAGCTAATTTCACCATTACTATAACTCTTTCGAGCATTTTGAACATGATTGATCATGCGTGGAGGGAAAAGAAGTCATCAAACTCCATGAACTGGGTTCAAATACAGATCGAATATGGATCGGAATCCGACAGAATGGTAAGATAAAAAAACAAATAGGAAACGTTGACCAATCTAATATGTTTCACTTTCATTAAAACTACATCAGAGAATGAGATATAGAAGAAAGAAATTCTGCTATTCTTACTTTTGTGCTGTTTGATTTTCATTGGTTAATCAGGTTTCACGTGCATTTGACTTGTAAAACAAACGTTAGTATAATTTATGTCGTTCCGTACTGAAGGATAGGCGACCCATTCCTTCGAAGTTCCAAGAAATGTATTTCACGCCTAACTGGGAAACCATAAATATTGCTTTATGTATGTAATTGTATAATAATTCTAATTTATCTATGTGGGAATCAGTTGATAATGTGTATTCATATGAACAACCATTTAAATTCGCTCGTAATACACAGGAACAAAACTGACCATAACTTTGATTTTACAATTAAAAAGAACATAATTATTTACGTCGAAAGTACTTCGAGGGATTACTATTAACTATAAACACACGTCATCTGAATCCCACATAAACAAACTATAATTATACACTTATATGCTTAAAGGAACACTTAGTTTTCAGTTTGGCTTGGAATCTTTTGAAACTTCAAAGAGACGCCTTGTATCTACTTGAACTGATGAACCGTAGATATTACTTTATGTATATAAGTGTATAATAATTTTACTTTGTCTATGTGAGATTCAGAATATTGCTAAGTGTGTGAGTTTGTAGGTGGGTGGGTGGATGATTGCGTCTCGGATATATACTGTGTTTGGTGGTTTTTCGCTTTTTGATCTAGGAACGTTTTTACGTACTTATCGTTTGTTTAGATAAACATACGTTAGCTTCTTTAAGAATGGATTCAATACAGGTTGATTATGTAATATAATGTGTTTGACATGTGTTTATATAGTTATTAGCAATCCCTCGAATTACTTTCGACGTAAATAATGATGTTCTTTTTTTAATTGGAGTGGCATTTGTAAAATCAAAGTTATGGCCAGTTTTGTTCCTTTTTATTACAGGCGAGTTTACATGGTTGTCCAAATGTAAGTCTCCTTCATATTCAGACACATGATTTTAGATTTCGAGATGTCTTGACGGTATCGGTGCTTTTACATTATAAGAATTATAAGTACTGCCATCTGAATTGTTTTTGGATTTATTTCTCTTCCTAATTATATCTCCGATTGTCTTGGACATTATGGTAAAGACCCTAGTATTATGGATAACTAATTTATTTACAAATTTTGTAGAAAGAGTGTTAGAGGGTATAATAGTGAATTTTGTGTTGTTGTTAGAAGTGCTGTCGGTGGTGTCTAGTGTTTTGGATTTGTGGACATTGTAAGTTTGGTTTCTAGCGTTGAGGATGAAATGATGTGGGTAGTGATGAAGCCTAAATGTTTTCTCTTCTTCACCTATGTATTTTGGACTACATATTCTAAGGGCTCTGAGGTAGAATACTATGACTAATCCTGATTTTATTTTTTTTTATTGTGGTGGGAATAGAAATTAATTAGATTATTTTTGATAGTGGGTTTACAATAATCTTTAAACTCTATTTTTTTATTGTTACGTATTAATAAAATGTCTAGGAAAGGTAGTGATTTGTTTATTTCAAATTCATATGTGAACTTGATAGTAGGTTCAACATTATTAATTTTCTTTATTATGTCTAATAGATTTATTTTATGAGGATATAATAAAGGAACATCATCTATGGATCTTAGGTAAGTGGAGTATTTAAAGTATGATGTGTTTAAAAGAAAAGACAAGTAAGGATTCCATAGAAAAAGACAAGTAAGGATTCCATAGGTAAATCAAATTTTTGCTTATAGAAATTTTTTATTGAAAGTGAAGAAACTGTGTTTTGTGATTAGTTTACACAATTGTATAATTTTATGTACAGGCAGAGGGAAGTTTTTCTTGGGGTGTGGGTTTGAGGTGGTTTCATAATACGTTGAAGCATTTTGTAACGTGTATATTTGGGTGTAAGCTAGCTATAGTTTTCCATGTTTATGTTTCGTATCCTCTGGATTAAATCATTAGAGTATTTAATGTGTGTTGGATTGATGGTGCCTAAGAACGGAGTTAGAATTTTTCTATAACTTTACCTAATTTGTAGAGTGTACTGCTGATTCTGGATACAATGGGTCTGATGGCTATGTTGTGTGTTTGGGGGTAAACCGTATAGTGTGGGTGTATTAGGGTAGTATTCTATTGGTCTAGTCCAGGATTTGTTTTCATTTTTTAATAGTTCATTGGCTATTCTGTGAAATTTTGGTGTGTCTATATTTACTGTTTGTTCGTTGGATTTTATGTAAGTCATTTAAGAGGGATTCTAACTTTTCAATGTAAACGTTGATATCCATTGTGACTATTCTGCCTCCTTTATCGTATAGGGTTATGATTATGCTTTTATTCCTGGATTTTTTATTTTTTTAATGCCAGTAAGTAGTGGGTAATGTAGTTTTATCGGCATTTGTAATGGTGGCTGCTAAGATACCTTGTATGGAACTTTTCAAATTCTGTGTGGTTGAATCTATGGTTTTTAGTTAATGTTGTAAGAGTTGTCATCTTTTCTTAATCTAGTGGCAAATTTTAAGCCAAGGCTCCGTTTCAGTGATAGAAATTTTGATATTAGAGATGATGTAAACAAAATTTGGTTACCGATCTCTTTCCATCTACTGTAGGTACATAAGTTGCGAATTTTGTGTTTTAGTCGATTTATTTGAATGTTATTTATGTATGATATCGTTTGTCACAAGCTTTCGACTCTGGAGTTAGAAAGGATATTTTCATTACGTAGTATTTTGTCAATTGATGCGGCCTTGTCATTAGTCAGCTTTAAGTGGTTTTGAGCCCTTCTGCGCATGTAATGGGGTAGTCGTGGATGTATTTTTGAAATATCTGTTCTGGTCTTCAGTACTTTTTAAATGTTTTTTTTGGAATAACTAGTCTTTCACCAATGCAGATCAGTATGATTTTTTTTCTTTCTGAGAGAATAAATTGATAATAGTTTTTTTTTTGGGGGGGGGGGGGTTATAGATATATATAATGTTGTCTTTTTGACTTAGTATCCATGTTCAGAGAAGATGAATTGTCATCAACTACAGATCAAATATAGATTGGAATCTGATACAATGATGCAATAAAAACAAATAGCAAACATTTATCAATTTAACATGTTTCACTTTTATTAATGCTTCATCAAAGAATGAGATAAGGAGTCTCCCAAGTGCTCATGCGTGAATGTGTGTGTGTCTGTCTGTCTAGTAGACATTATGTTTGGTGTTTTTTCGCATGGTGATTTGGGAACGTTTTTACGTACATACTGTTTGTTTTAGATAAACATATGTTAGGTTCTTTAAGAATAAATTCAGTAAAGTTTAGTGATGTAGTATAATGTTTTTGACGCGTGTTTATAGTTAGTAAAATAGTTATTAGGAATCCCTAAAAATACTTTCAACGTAAAGAGTTATATTCTTTTTTAAATCAGATGGCATTTGAAAAACAAAGTTATGTACAGTTTTGTTCCTGTCTATTATTAACGAGTTGAAATGGTTGTTCATACCCACACTTACGAATATACATTATCATTTGAATCGCACATAGATAAACTGAAATTATTATACACTTACATACATAAAACAATTACGATTTTTCAATTGAAATTTCTTGTAACTTTGAAGAGATACGTTGTCTCTTCTTGAATTTGGAACGTCACAAATTATACTAATGTTTATTTAACACGTCGAATGCACATAAAACCTGATTAGCCAACACAAAAGTAAAAACATCAGAATTTCTTTCTTCTTTTTTTCCATACTCATTCTCTGGTGAAGCTTTAGTGAAAGTGAAATAAGTTAGATTGATAAACGTTTCCTGTTTATTCTTTATGTCTGGCAAAATGGATTTATTTTTTCATATATTCAAGTATGCATTAGACTTTTATCTTTTATTTTGCATAGCATGATAAAATACATGCAAGCGCAACTGAATATATCGTTGCATTTCATTGTTTCTTGATATAATGATATTCAAAGAAAATTTGATGATTTGCAACAATTTCTAATGAATTTAAAAGGATTTTAATGAATTTTCTTGTTTTATTTGTCAGAGAAAACCAATCTGATTTTTTCTACTAATGTCTACCCTATATAAATCCCAAGGTTCACTCAATTTTGAGGTTTACTGGAGGAGGTTGTTGTATGAGCAGTAAGAGTAGGAGGTTAGACGTGCAGTCTATAAAGATATATGGGAAATATTTAACCCTAAACTTGAAGAGGTTAAGGTCATAGTAGTCGGAAAACATCCTCTCACGAGTCAGTTTCATAAAGCGGCGATTCGTTGAAATAATCTATCCGAGTGAAACTTCATTGTTAATAATGGAATATGAAGGTTATGAGGATAGTTAAACTACGTGTATGTGACATGGCAGGTTTTTAGCTGTGGAGGTTAGAAGTTTAACTCTTAGAACATTTTCGATAGATTCACTTGCGACGTTTCATCTGTGGTAAAGGGTTTGTAGGGTAGAAAATAATCACGCACAAAACTGTGTAGACGAAACTGGAAAAGTGAAGACTGGGCAGCTCCATACCAGATAAGGCAGTATTACTCCATTTTCTGTCTGATCTAGCTCTTGTAAAAAGCAGAGCAGGAGGAGTCAAGTACTTACTGGAGTGGTACAAGGAACCAACCATTTCGCCAGCATCTTTAATGATGGATTGTATATATATATATATAACTTCCACGAAGTTTGGGTGATGACAAAATCCGATTGGCGTCCAAGGCCTCCTTAAGTGGACACCCATTCATCGCGATAAGCGAAAGTTCAGGGTTTACTCGATGATGATGGGACATGAACAGTTTCGTTTTGGATGTATTGAATGAGAAATCATTTCCCCCATTGAACTGTTAAAAATAGGTCAGAGGAGACATCAGTTGCCAGTCGCTGGGTGTCTAGATTGTTGGAGGTGCACCCATATAACGTTGTATCATATGTATGGATATTCGCTAAAGATCAGAGTATGCTCTTAGACTGATTGTTACTATAAAGCAGAAGAAGGTAGGAGCAAGAAGCGGACCTTGGAGGACGCCTGCATTAAAATCATGAAGACTAGCCATTAACAAGGACCTGTTAGGGAGGACTTGATAATTGAGAAAAATCTTCCGGAGATTCCATAGCAGGAAAATGTGTCGCAACCTTTTATGTTACACTTTGTCAAGGCCCTTCCATATATCTAAGACGGTCGTCCTCGTGATGTATTTATTGTCTAATGCATCACATATTCTGTGTGCATTGACAGTTAATATATCAGCAATGGGCCGAATAAAGCTAAATCCATAGATACCTCCTGAATGCTGTACCTGATCAACAACATACTTGTTGATAGCCTCAAAGAGTTTGCTGGAGGATGATGGGCCGATATACACACGGAGATGTGCACTCGCCCGCATTCTTGAAAACAGTGCATATAACTGACACCTTCTATTTGGAGCATGGGTTCTTAACTCTTTGCAACAGTTATGCTCTCAAGAGCTTTTTCTATAAATATTTTCATGAAATTGTACTGATGAGTTTATGAATTTAAACGTAGTACTAGATTGGTGGCAAGGTGTCGTCATTTTACAGTTGAAATGGTTAGATGTAATCGCAAGTTCTACGCTAACAGCTTTTCTCTCGCACTTTTTGCTTGTGGAAGGCTCTTCCGGCTTCTTGCTTTCCAGCCAACTTTGATCTTCAAAAATTTAAATGCAATGTCAACCGTTATCTTCTTTTTTCTTAATTCCTATTCTTTTATTGTTTTCTCTCCCTAATAATGTTTATTTTCTCATAATGCTTAACATTCGGTAACTACTTGCGTCTTGGTAGCTTCGTTACCTTGCTTGAAGTGAAATGATTATAAGGGGAGAACTTAAAATTATTCGTAACCATTTACATGGAAAACCATATTCTTTCCAGCTTTCTAGTCACGACACATTAACTGAATTAAGCATTATGAAAAATTTAAAAGTTTGTTCTTTTAAATTTTTCATCATTTTGAAAAAAGTTTTTTTAAATAACATCATTTTGAAAATTACTTTTAAAATCTGTTTTTAAATACGCATTAAAAAAAATCAAAATGTAATAACTTTAAGTAAATTATAATAATGTGGAACAATCGAGTTTGCATATTTTGAAAAACTGTATTTGCTCGGCTAACTTAAATACATATTTAACAACATATCTACTCTAAAATCATGGCACTGTTTATTTTCATAAATTATTTTGTCGTTCTATATTGAAAATACTCATGCCAACTTTTAAAAACGCACACAATATGATGTACGAGAGCGTAAAGTTCAAACATCACTAAATGAGATTCTTTACTGAAGTTAAAAACAAACGGGATTATTAAGAAGAGAAAAATACATAGAGCAATAATTCGTAATCAAAATCATAAAATGACTCAGTAATGCGATGTTGCTAAATAAATAATTGAGAACTTAGGATTTTGACATGAGTTGAGAACCTATTGATTTCATAAACGATATTCGTTTACTCGTTAGATAAATGAGGTTACTTTCTTAAACAATAGTGAGATAAATGTGCGGATTCTCCTACTGACCACTTCAGTAGAGAAAAATTTCTTCGGCCATGTTAAACCAGTGCGTTATTAAAATCCACAATCTCATGATAAAGGTTAACATAAAAAAATATGCTTCTTAAGTGTTTTTTCATTTTGACATTCAATTATTCACCATTAGTCTGCTAAATAGAATTAAATTTATATACCATATTCTCCCTTCTTACGAATAAAAACAACACTTCTTACGATCATCAATAGAGCCTAGAATTTTTACGTAACAGAAGCTTTTAAATAAAATGCAGATATATACCCCAATATACCATTCACAGTGAAGTTATAAATGGATTCTTAGTCATTGTGTGATGTAGATACAGCTCTTAAATAATGTATATATTCTTTACCACAGAAAGCAAAATAATTTTTTAAATTTTTACTGTTTTTTAAGTGGGTTCCGTTTGCTGTTTAACAAGATTCATGTTCATGGCAATTTTTGCTGTTTTTTAATTGTATTTACATATTCATTCATAGAAATAAGTAAACATATTGGTGGTGTATTACTTATTACTACAGACAATATACATTTAGAGGAAGATTCTGCGCATTAGGAGTACAATTTCACAGCATATACACTGCTATAGGCACATTGCCGTTAGCATCTCAGTCTTTGTTTGGTGTGAAGGAATGTGTTAATTTGACTGACATTGATAAAAATGCAACATTATATTTTATTTTATAAGCGAAACTGTAAATGTTGACCATGAATTCGAAAATAGGCCTGATTTCCTAATTTATAAAATTAAAACGTTGAAATCAATTCGAACTGCTTTGACAAGTGAAGGCTTATAAAAATTTTCATATTAAGAGGGTAAACTAAATTTTATGTCGATAATTAACAGTTCCCGTTGAGGTTCCGATTGCAAACGGTAGCGAACATAGAGAAATTAGCTTGATCATAGTGAGTGAATAATAGTGAGCTAATAATGTTAATCGGGGCATGCAAGAATTTCACCTAATACAAATAACAAGGTAGTAAAGATGTGGCTTTGAGAAATGCAAAGATATTCTTCCAAAAGAATTTACTTAATGTTTCCACCTCTTTATTCATATATTTATGTTTTAATCGTCGTATTTATATTTTTGGTGAAGTCATATTTATAATCTTTACAACAAATAAACCACTTTCGAATTAGCATAATTCTTGTCCCAGGTAATTGTTATGTATTTATTTATGGTTGCGTGCGTGAAAATGTTTACAGCTTATTTATAATTTGTAGTTTTTTAGAATCAACAAACTCATTCTTTCCCACAGTTTATTATGTTATTCACATCGCAGCTTTATCGAGAGAAAGAGAGAGAGAATATTTAGAAAAGTTTATTACAACGTTTTGCTATCATTTTAAAGTTTAATGAGAAATCATAAAAGTATTTGAAAAGTTAATATCTTAGTTAATTTATTTATTGTTTTAGTTTCAGATTTATCTATTTAATGCAAAATTCAATTTATCTTCACTTTGTAAATTTCACTAGTTTCACTAATTAAAATGTCATTTTATTTTTAAACTTCTTCATGACTTTTTAAGTACGGCAATACGTAAATGAGAATATTCGATTTTGTAACTTCTTATCGCCACCTTAAAGTTAAATCTAATAAGGTTCGAAAAGCGGGAATTTGAACAAATAAGTACAAAGCAACACCGTTAGACATGCGAACAACGAAAGTAATTATCAACACTAAAATCATGCGATTTTTATTTAAACATTACATAATATATGTCTTCTCATATGCATCCATACACATAAGTACACAAGCAGAACGTATTTTTAAACTATTAATCATGCCTTTCATTTACAATAATTTATCGGTGTTTCTAATCTTAAAATGTAAAATAGCATTTCAAAAGCTTAATATTTTATTGAGGCGTCTATTGCTTTTTTATATTTTGAATTTTGTCAGTCAGCAGGTTAAATTTTTTAAACTAAATTTTATCTAATTTGATTTTGTAAATAAAGTAAATTAATGTATGATCAATGATTGATTGATTGCTTTTGTGTTTTTTTTTATATATACCTTTGGAATGATTCGGGAAATAAATATAGCTAAATTCAAATGAAAATATGTGTCTATTAGAAATAGCTAAATTAAATTTGACTTCAAATGTCTTTATTTATAAGTCATCACCATAAGGGGGTTAAGTTAAATTCATTCATTTTTATTTATTCATGTTCAATATTTTTGATCGCCATGTTTTTCTTTTTCATTGTACATTCAGATTAATTATTTATGCAAATAACGTGTTTAGTTAATATTCTTACTGTACACAAGGCACTGTGAGACTTGAACTCACTACACGAGAGCATTGGACACATATTACCATACGGTAAGGTTCCCTATGTTTATATTACCACTCTTGTTCAACCATTGTGAAACTGTTTTAATCAAGATCACTCCTAATATTTCATTTGCAGTTTCTGATTTCGTGTCATTTTCTTTTCATACTTCTTCATTTTTCAATTAAAGCAAAGTAGATCATTAATGAAAATCTTTTACTCTGTACGAATGCAAACACGACCTATCAAAAAGAGTGAGATCTTAATATCTCTCGACACATTTTCTGAATATAACAGTTGGCAAGACCTGTCTAACTTTTTAGTATGAGATTCACGCACCGAACCGTATAACAAATGTTCTTTCATGTTATGACAGCGTGTACAGTAGTTGTAACAATATAACTAATTGGAAAAAATAATCGGTATAATTGTTGAAAATAGAAGCTTGAAAAATACGGAAGCAACTAACTTTATTGTGCGGCTGGAACGCCAGGTAAATTTTTCAAATAAAAAATCGAATAATATTTATTTAGAAAAAGGGCTACAATTCATGTTGCTTAAGAAGTCGCCATTAGAAAGAAGCAGGTGTTTATGGAAATATGATTACGGTTAAAGTAAAATTTCTGTAATTACAATATTGCAAATTTGTTAAGCCCTATTGGAAGTTATATTGCCTTTAAAAAGTATTTCGTATCATGTCTATTTCTAATGACAGCTTAGACGGATTCTTGCAATTAATTTTTCGGTTTTAAGGAAAAAATAATATAGGTTTTATTTTAGCTCCCGTTCCCAATACACAATAAGATATATTTAATTAATTATTTATTTTTTAACTTTCCATTTTTATTCTTTCATTATTTATTTATTTGTCGACTAATTTTAAGCATTCGTTTCCTATAGATAATTTAATGAAACAAAATAAAAATAAAAACATTAAGGTTACAGCGAGAATTTTGAAATCTCTTATGAAAATTAATATATATGGAAAATTAGGAAAGCAATACAAACAGAACCAAAGCCACCAATAATAATAATATTCATTGTCTTGAACGTTAGAAATGAAAGCATCAATTTGAATCCTTTATCAAAGATTTATCTGCTTAACAATGACTTTGATTAAAGTATTCAGTATGTGATCAAAATAGAATATCATCTCTAATTCTGCATCATTTCTAAAACTATCGAATATGTTTGTAAATTTATTTAATCATTACAATATAATCGTTTAAAGATTTTTATGAACAAATATGTTTGTTCACTAAAAGATGAAATAAAAAATTTAATAAACATAGTAGAAATATACATTTTATAATTGTTCAAATGTCATGAAAAATAATATGTTAATTAAAACAAATGCAATGTATTTCAGTTGAAATTAACAAGATTAAAAGATAACCATCCACAAAAAGCTATTCTCTGATTAGAGTAATACATGACACAATAAAACTTTTACAAAATGTGGCACGAAAAAAGACTACTGGATGACAATATTTTTGGTTATAAATAACACATTAGTAGACATTTTTAGGAACAGTAATTATAGCAATGCGTGGATGCATCAATAACTTAACACAAGGCTGAAGTTGATCGAAAATTTTCATTGTATATGCTTTTATCTATGTGATTCACCACAGAATTAATTACATACAAAATACATAGAAAAAAGATTATGTTTAAAAATAAATGTTTCTGGTATGAAATAAATTATCTTTCCTCACTGAACTGAACACTTATAAAAGTATCTCTGGGTTGTAACCATGCAAATCAGAATCTTGTGAGAAAAGCAAGATACTTAAGAGTTCTAAATCACTCATTATTGACAAATAATAGTCATATCTAGCATTAAAATAACCAAAATTCAACAGGAATATAACTTTCAAATCCAGCCAAATTTCAATAATACCAGACTATTAGAAAGGGTTTACAGTACACTCGTATTAAAGCTGTATTTATCAGGTAAAAGTAATCGAGTAATTTTGAGACAATAACTATACAATAACTAATTAGACGCAAAATGTAATTTTTGTCTTGATACGTTACCTCATCATTTCAAAAGAATTCATTGATTGTTCATATAATACATTTTCTTAACTTTTGATATGTTTCGATATTTAAAAGAATGGAAAAAAGGAAATACACATTGCAAATTATTTTTAAATGATTATAATATTGTAGCTACCATTATTCTGCTACAAAAGTGACACCAATATCTTATTAACGTTAACTTGAACATTGTACATTAACATTATTACTTTGAAATGTGTTTACTTGCATGCCTGTATGTGCATATCGTAATGAATGTGTGATAATTGTAACTGTAGACGGAAGTTTATTTATGAATGAGCACATGATACAGTGGTTGAAGGCAATCAGGGAAATAAATGAAAAATAAAATAACTGACAGATATTTTCAAAATATGTAAAATTAAAACACAATAATTATTTTTCTTTATTTTCTTAACAATATCTCTATCGGTAATAACATTTAGAAGCAGGATATAATGATATTGATGCGCAATTATTACAGATTTATATTTAAAATGGAAATTAATTGATTTCCAATTTTCAGTTGTTACTCAGCCTGGATAACGAGCGCTTGTAACTGTCAGAATATTTATTTACCTATTAACTTTCATTTCATTTAATCTTAAGGAATTTATTTTAAAACCTTTCTTTAATCAATATTTGTAAAATGTTTATTTTTCTTACCGGTTATCTGCTTAAATTGCAGTTTGCTTCAAAAATTCGTAGAAATTTAAAGGAATCAGTTTTTAAAAAAGAAGATAATTTTTTAAAAAATCGAATAAAATTCTGGATTTTTAATGAAAAGTTATAGATATTAATTTAATATCCGTTTAACAAGAATGAAAGAAAAATCATCGCAGAAGATGTGATGATACTTTTCCTCCATAGTGCTTAAATTGCAGTAACACCACGAGTAATAATAATAGGAGTAGTAGTAGCAGTAGTAGTAGAAGTGATGATGATGACCGCGAAAATCTAATTAATGCAATTTAAATTAAAATATACTTATGTACATATATATATATATATATATATATATATATATATATATATATATATATATATATATATATATATAAAATAAAAATGTTTATTCATTTCAATGGTTGATAGACGCATCATGAGTAATGTCATGCACGTATATGTGCATGAAATTGAAATATAATTGTTTTTATTTATTGACAGAATATAAAAAAATATATACCAATATTTACTGGATAATGTTTAAGAATTTTTGGTATATTCCATTTTCAAACATTATGCATACGAACAAAAACACATAATCGCACACACGCATTCAGAGAAATAATGATTAATAATTTACAAATACGCGTATTTTATTATTCTCAAAGAATACTAAGACAAACACTAAATAAGTCGACACATAAACAAAAATAAGTGATATTCAATCTATGCATGAAATGTATACAATATTAAAGAAAACAGGTCACAAAAATAATGAATATCTTTTTGTTTATTTTCCGAGAAGATGACATCACATTGGTGATGGAGTTGTCTTTGTGTGAGCAAATATATGAAAAATTCAAGGCAGTTTTTTTAGATGGTAAGTGTGATTAAAGAGTATGTGATAAACTGCTTAATGAGAACAAAAGTGGAGAAAGAAAGTTTTTATTGTTTTCCTAGTCTGTATTAAAGAAAATAAGTTTGATAGCATATTTTGAAAATAGTGTCCGCTCAGAGTTCTAGTGAGCTCATTTTGATTACAATTACATCATTTGAATAGAATGCATGTGCATACGAATGAAGACAAATGTGACTTACCTGTTTTATTTTGTACAAGTGTCCTTAAATTATAAAATCAAGGGATTTTTAATGTTGCTTTAAAAAATTAGAACCTATTTTTAAACAATTTCTTTTTGTTATAAAATAATAATTTTAATAAATAATAAACGTAGTTGTTGTTATTGCTTCGACCCATCTCTTGCTATTTTCAAATTTTGAAACGAGAAGAGGGGTATGAATTGAATAATAATAATAATAATAATAATAATAATAATAATAATAATAATAATAATAATAATAATAATAATAAATTAACGGGACCTAATCATTCCATTCCTATCCACCATTCCGGGTAGTAATCATTTTTGTTATAGATTGAACTAAGCCAAGAATTTCGACGAGGATAATTGCTAAAGTAAATAGTGTCTCCTCCGGCAAGCCAGGCTGCCCACCAGCCGTAGGAGCCGGAAGTAATAACACTGTGCTGACAATTGGCCAGAATAGCTAGGTCCACACCAAGGCTGTTTCCACCAACAAAGTTAACATCATAGGACTCTTGAATTGAATTGCGAGCCCAGTTCATGTCATCACTGCTGATTAGAAAAACTGGATTGGTTACTGTCTTCCGGTAAAAACCCAGAGCTTTATTAATGTAGGTCTCATCAGCAACATTATAACCACGCAGTTTCTGTGCCAACATATCCCCACGCCTTATGTGTACACCAATCAGAGTCTTTTTTCCTAATCCATATTTCTTGAGCACTTTAAAGGCCTCTTTTAGGATTTCATTTTTAAATGTAAATTCTTTTTTAATTATCTTGGATATATTAGTAAAATATTTCCATGACTGATAATATCCAGTAAGTGTCCAATTCTTATCAGAGTTGAGCTTCTCAAAAAGAGATGCGTCATATTCTCCAGGGTTTCGTTCACCAAATCGGTCATCATTACTGATATCAACAAGGAGGTCATGACGAAGATTAAACACCTCCATGAGAACGTTGTTTGAAGGAACGAATGGCGTGTAGCCATAGTGATGAGCAACAGCAAGCAAAGCGGCATATTGAAACATCTTATTCCCTAGCCGACCAGGCCCGTTTATTGTCACATACGTATTCTTGTAAGTGGCATTATGGAAATCATATATATCCTCCCGCCCGTCGCCATCGACACTTGTGACACTGTTCAGTTCCTGAGCTTCAGACGAAGAAACATCTACTGATGTCGAACGTAAATTCATCACTGACCTCACAGCTTGGGCTATACGCTCAGCTGGATTGTAGCCGCCAAAAACAGAATTTTCTAAAATGGAGCCTCCTCCTGCAGTACCTGATCCGTCTGCTGAGTAGACGGCAGCAGCTGCTGGGTGGCTGTTGTAGAAGGCACCTTGAGCACTGGTATGGTATGCTTTCGCGTCGTAGACAGCATAGATATAGGCCATCAACAAACCGACCACATTCACAGTAATAGCAAGCACCAAAATCCAAAAATAATTTCGCAGTGACAATGTGTTTGCAATGAGCATGGTCGACAGCGGCAGCCCCCTTTTCGAGCAGGCTGCTTGTCGCCAACTAACTGCGTCGACAACGATAAGAAAGACGCCGACTCCTCGTACAAACAGCAACAGGACTTTCGCTGAAGCAGTAACAATTCGTAGTTGAAGATTTAAATCGATGGGGGTGGCCACAGTAGTAACTGCAGTACAAGTAGCAGTTGGTAGTGCTTTTGTTGCTGTTTGCTATTATCTAAGCTTTTATCTTAATTTTTCTTGGTCTTGCCATTCTCGTTGTCCAACTTTTTTTAATATAGTACCGACATCCAAATGAGTTTGCGTTACTTAAATGGCATAAAATATTATTAATGAGTTTACACAGTTTTGTTGCAATGATTTGGTTTGAGAAGATTTTAGAAAGAAAACAAGAATAAATGAAATAGCAGATTTAACGTATACTTTGGGTTGAAACTCAAAAACATTTCTTACTAGTGATTTGTTCATTTGGTTGTAAGTTGGTTAAAATGTTGTCTCTATATAAGAGTTATCATCAGTACTAATGAGTAAAGATATTTTTGAAGAGCTGGTAGGAGAGTGTACAAGACGAAAGAAGTTGTAGGGCTGCTCTCTTAGGAAATAGTGCGGTTTTCAAACGTTGAGAAATTAGTAGATATAAATTTTGTTGTCTAATTTTCTAATTTTGATTAAGTACCAAAATTTCTGATTTTGATTAAGAACCAAAAGATAACAAATTGCAATCAGGGGAAGGAATACATTCCAAACCAATAATCTTATAAATATTACTTCCATTAATATTTTTATTTTTGCATATAATAATATTTCTATATATGAAAATAAGATAGTGTTGGAAGAAATGTGGAACTTGAAATTTTGACATTG